>JAOBRH010446711.1:0-10575 GCA_027575125.1 Umimayanthus parasiticus | reverse complement strand
TTGAGCCCTGAAAATGCACCATTTGATGAATTTATTTTTTCAATAAAGTTCTGTGAGATTTTCCAGGGCTTCATAAAGAAATTCCAGGGCTTTTCCAGGATTTCCAGAGCTTCAAAAATTTTCCAGGGTTTTCCAGGATTTCCAGGGCCCGTACGAACCCTGTGGAGGGGATCTGCAGGGTTCTGGAGGGAGGGGAGGGGTTGCAAGGGCTTTGGAGGGTATTTGCACGGTTCTGTAGTGGTCCTGCAAGGGCTCTGGAGGGGTTCTACTAGGGCTTTGGAGGGAATCTGCAGGGTTCTGTAGGGGTTCTACAAGGGCTCTGGAGGGGTTCTACAAGGGCTCTGGAGGGGTTCTGCAGGGGTTCTGCAAAGGTTCTATAGAAACTCTAACAAACTCCTGATAGATTAAGAGCCCTTATTTTCTTTTATGTCATTTTGGTATTTTCTTTCGTTGTTCATTCATTAATGATTTTTAGCATTCTGTTATTCCACCATTTTATCCTTCCATCTTTTTGTTTTTCCATCATTTCATTTTCTCATCACTTCATTTTTCCATCACTTCGTTTTTTCATCATTTGGCTTGTCCTCCGTTTCTTCATTCCATCATTTCACCATTTTTTCATTCTACCATTTTGTTTATCAGCCATTTCGTTACTTTTTCATTCCATTAGTCAAACATTTTGTCAATCCGCCATTTCGTCAATCCAGCATTGTCATTCCACTATTCTATTAATACTATTAATTTTCCAATCTACTTAGTAAGATAATCCTCCAGGAACCTGGTAACCCCACAAAAGCAAGAAAATCTTCAACAAATGTTGAGGTGTGGATGTTTTTAAGAATACAGACCTGTCTTAACAAACTCTTTATATGGGCAACTGCTCCCCTGCAATATGCTTCAAGCATCAAACCAAACCGAACTGATGCCTCGGGCATGTGCATCTCAGCTCTGCGTAACAGATAATCAAGTGATCAACTCTTTGCATGAGAACAGCAATTTTAATATTCATGTAATATTGATGAATGTTTATTACACACAAGACATATTACTATTGTACACCTACAGTACATAATGCAAGTTCTATAACTGTGATAACGGCAAAATTGCAACATATGCAGCAATTTACTAGCACTTCATTAAAATTTTCTCTAACCATTTTAAGGTGTTGCCAAGCTGTCTGTTGTACCCCCTTCCTTCCCCAACTCCAATCTAAAACAACTGATGGCTGTGAATGATTATAGATGAAGGGGCACTCATCTATCGAGTTACAGATGTACACTAATGTCATACAAAAGCACACAAAAAATTACCAGCTACGTTCTACATGTAAAATAAAATTGTAGTTAATAGCTAGAAATGTGGACATGCCTAACTATGCTTTTTAAATAATGTAGCGACAATCTAAAAGTGACAAGAACATTTAGAGATTATTATTCTCTTTTAATAAATAGATGAAGCTGAAATTTCAAACCTGAGGTGCCAAAAGAGTGCATGCCCAATGTTGCGATTCAACAAAGCCTTTTTCAGGAGAAATTTACCCAGGTCACAATCCAGGTACGACTCATATTTCAACACCTGAAATCATCATTAAAAACAAATTACTGGCAATTCTGAGAAGCAATCAGTACAGAACATTTTTTCAATGACTTTAATTCTAATTATTGCTTGGTAAAGTTTAATACATTTAAACTGAGACAATGCTTTACGGATGTTTACAAGGGGAAAAAATTAATTAACAAAAAAAGGTGGTCAATAAAATATTAATAATTTACAGGGAGCAGACAGAGTTTAGCCGCTACTTAAATGAGTCCAAACTTTACAAGAAGTTAAGTGAGTCCAAACCGTCTTTACACAAAGTTCTTACAGTAAGAACCAGCAAATTAAGAATCAGGTTTAATCAATGTTAAAGTTGTTATACTGATATCTTTGGACTGTACATTCTTGTTTATGTTCTCTTTAGTGATTGTATTTTGTTCTAACCACTTCTGTACTAACAGTAATATGGTTTGTTGAAAAGGTACACAGAGCACAAAAGGATCATGGGACAATGGAATCATGGAAATGGAAAAGTGGTTTGTAAAGGAACATGTGTTGTCATCTGCAGAACTTTGTCAATCAACACCAAAGAGTACCATACATATACACCACTAACAAAAACAAAAATGTATAAATCAGAATTAAGGACTAACCACAGGATATTTGTAGTTAGTTAATACAAGCCTGGGCAAGAAATAAAAACTAATTGCAATTCTTTTCACTTATAAATTAATGATGAACCTGTGGCAGTTAAGTTCATCAGCAGTTTTTTGTCTTTCAGAAGAACTTTCTCTCAAAATAATTGATTGATATTTGACAAAAAAATACTCTCTAATATTGTCTTACATTTTATAAAAATCTGGGGTGCAGAAACAATCCTGTAGCTTTTACCACCTGAAATAAACAATGCTACACAGTGCTTTCCAACAACTTAATAAGTTCTGTGTTCTCTCAGTTCTCCACCCTTCAGTCATTTGGTCCAACAGCCATGATCATTCTGTCTTACAACCCTTTCCTGTAGACAGTAACTGTAACTAAATGATTTGAAAAAGTAAACTTTCTTTTGAAGATTGGTGATTATGCTGAGATTTTGTTGTGATGCATTTCTTTTTGCATGTGTCAATGACACAAAACACTGCATAATGTTTACCATGTGAGCTTTCATTCAATATAGGAAAATGTGTATATTCGTGCATGTATGGCTAAATGTCCTCAAAATCTATCAGCAAACAAAATGAACTGCCACAAACCTGCACTAACTGCAGAAGATACTGGGAAAGCTCCACGTCACTACAAGAAAACATTATTTTTATTATTAATGTAGCGGTGCATGTGGATAGCACATGTATGTCATGGTTATAAATGATTAAACAAGATCTTTAAAGAGGAAGCTTCCCTGATAAAGAGTGACTTTCAGATAGGTCCTCTATAACACAAAAAATTGGACTCGTACCAAGTACATGCTTCAAATCACAAACCAAATATTTTGATGTACTCCTATGGAAGGGTTTGTAAACTGAGTCATTCACTTCAGTATCTCAAACCCTCAACCCTTTCAGCCCCAGCCAGTTTATCAATATGCAAGTTCTCCTTACACTATCCACACAAAATAAGTTGTCTGGTAATGAGAATAGAGCAAATTATCACACAGCAATTTATCTAAGATGAAAAACAACCTATTTACAGTGTTTGGGACTGAGAGGATCAATCAAATCAATAAGTTGTAATTGCAAACTAGATTCTAAGCCTTGCTTTTTGCACTAAAATTGTTTAAGCCTCACAACCTTCTCTACTGCTCTCTCACCAATGACTTAAAAGTTTCAGAACTTTATTTCAGTTTTGCAGAAGTTCTCAGGGAGTCATTTCAATAGCAAAATAAGGTTGTATCTGATGTTCAAAGGGTGATACTGTAAATCACCCCCATAATATTGAGAAGTTGCACTCTTCTACTCACAGATTGGAATATAGAGTTATGGGAGTTATATTAAGCATTTTATGACAATATACCTGACATTAACAATATGCAAAGAATATTAATGGTGCCAACTCATCTCCCATAACTGAAGTAAATTTTGTAGCTCTAGTATGAATGTAACTATCATCGTACCAACAATCCTAATCTAAACCCTAACTGTCTACGGCATCATTTGTGAGGTTCTTACACCAAGATAAACCCGAAAATAAAGTTCCAGTCCTGATTTTCCACAAATTTCAGGAATCCTAATGTTTCTTAACTCTGTTCCTCTGTAGACAGTTCTGTCATAATACATGGTTATTAGAAGACACATATGTTTCTGCCAGAACAAATTCTACTAAATAAAGTTTATTTAGTGCCTCACTCACCTCAGTTTCTCTATACAACGCACTGCAAACTTCCTAACAGCCTGGTCAGCATATGTGTAATCCAATAACTCCAGGGCTTGCTCTGGCTCCAGTTCAGGCCATGTCTCAAGGAGAATTTGCATCTAATAGAAGTGAAAATTGACATAATGTGAGAATATCAATTTGTTTCTGGTTGGACGTACAATATGTGCAAGTAGCTTACAAGTAGAGTGTTAAACTGAGATCGTAGGAGGTCCAGGGTTCAATAACTATTATTTTCAGCCTGATCACGACACTGTCCATGAACAGGGAAGTCAAGCCATTGGTCCAGTCTCTCAATGTTCTATTGAGGGGCACACTTCTCAAAAGGAGTAAGGTAATTCTGGTGTTGTGGTCTGTTGCATTGTCACTGAAGATGCAATCGAATGTCTTAGGTAGAAATCATTGTCAATTGCTTACAGGTGGTCTTATGAACTGGAAACTTTCAACTACTGAACAAATACTAATTGTGAACAGCTGATGAAAAGAATTTGAAAGATATATATTTTGGTACACGTATGTGGTATATCTGATCTAATAAAAACTTTAAAACTATGAAAGCATTGATAAAAGTTTCTCAAATTTTCAAACTGCCATTCACTAGTTCTTCATCAGGGGACAATAAAAATCTTAATCTTAACGAGAATTCAAAGTTGAAAATCTGGGAAACTTTTATCAACGCTTTCAAAGTTTTAAAGTTTTTATCAAATCAAATATACTTTTTTAACTGCATACATTATGAACACTGATTGCACAAATGTTAATATATGTTGGTATGTATACATGTAAACCTACAGTGAAAAGGTAACATATTGAACATTTTATTTTATTTTAATCCTTGAGCATCAAACCTGTGCAACATCTTCTTTGCAGTTCCACTTCATACAGTTCAGTAATTTGGGTAAAGCATGGGGAAAATTCTCTCTGCATTCAATCCTGAGAAAAAAGTAAAAAAATAAAAAAGTACAATTAACAACAGACACAAGTTATTTGAAATGGCTGAAAGTTGTCACACCACTCCTACTGTCTTTAAAAGGAGCACTGTATTTTAAGAATTGAAATGAAATGATACATAAATCAGTATTTTGCAAAACTGGCTTAACAGATATGGGTTCACCACTTTCTGTTATATATTTACCAATTTGTTCTTAGTGGTTTAAATCATTTTTAGGGCAAAATAAATTGGTTTCGTTATGCAAAATACAGTAAGTCTTTAAAACAATTTCAATTGATCAGAGACAGCTTTTTAACCATTTCAAGCTTTTAAACATTCCTAATAACAAGCCAAGAATTTTAACAAGTTTTTTCTTACAGTTTTGAAGATGGAATAATACCATTCATTACACAGGGTATCTGATAAAATGCAGCGGTGCGGAATTGCATCCTATGGTGAAATCCGCATCCGCCGCATCCTGAGAGCATTTCTGCATAATCTGTGGAAATTATCAAAAATTATAGACTAAAAATATTGAATATCTTCTTTGTGAAGAAGAGTGTGCATAGTTTTTGCAATTTTTCCTCGCTGAAATATCAAAAATATTGAAGAAAACATGAAGAAAACACACTCCATTCATTTGTTTCTACTTTTGGCACTTTTCACAATTTCATTCCACCAGGCATTCCTTGCCACAACCAATTTGCGCCTGGGCTCCAGTATAACTAATACATCGATTTTAATTGGATGGAAACTTGTTTTTCTCAGCCAATCATTTTCATCATTATACTAAAGATCTATCTGGAACTTGTTCTGCTCCGGAAAACTGAACCTTTGTTCTTTTCTGTTATACTCTGTTTACGGTGGTAAATTTGAAGTGAAAGAGAAGATAAACAATCCCAAGCTAGCGTCAATATAATGCAAGAGATCGAGAAAGAAACTATGCATCAGGAGTGCTTCATACTGACACTTTCGTTGTGTTTCAGTCAACAGGCAAATAGTATGATTTTTGCAGCTGAATTTTATGTCTTTGTCTTTACATCTTTAAATTAAAGAGAGACAGTCTTACTAATGTAATTTTAGAGCCCAAAAAGCAAGGGAAAACCTAAGGAGAGAAGGGTGCTGAGGGAACGACATTGGGGAAAAAGGTACAGCATCATTTTGTTTTGGAATGTGATTGATGGCCATCTTATTTCATCTAAAATGTGCTGCTTCATAAACAAAGGGCCTATTGATAAGAACAAGAATTACAGTGAGAGAAAATTCCTTTGGGAACAGTTATTTAACAGTTATTTAAGCGTCCGTGTAATTTGCTATTTTCTTCCATGCAATTGACCAATTCTTCCTAGTCATTTGCTCTAAAACTACTGCATAATTTGCGATTTTAACCACGTAATTGACCAAATCTTCTGCATTTATTACTATGCTCTCAAATTTCTGTATAATATGCTATTTCTTGCTGCATCTTGTCAGATGACAGGATTACATTGTACAACTAAGTACAGCAAAAATTATTTATAATGGCAAAGCCATTTAAACAAAACATTCTGTGCATGGAACCATTGTGTATTGCCATCACAAGTCTCTACACTACAGTACCTATGTGCACTGTTCACCGCATAAATCTTCTTTTAAATTGATCTCATTGGTGCATTGTATACATGTTACATAACAGGATTTAAGGTTATGATGCTATACCTCAAAAACCACACCAGTTCTTTCTCCTGCTCGAAAATTGGTGCAAGTGGTTCACGGTCAACAATCTGCCTGAGTTGCTCTAGCTGCTGATTTCCTCTCAAATTCTGTTGCAACAAAGAACACATTACTTTATCACTAGTTTAATACTACACAAAATACAAAAATAACCACTAGAAAAGTAATTTATTTATACTTGGTGCAAAATTTATCATTGTTTACTTTTCAGGTAGTAAACACATGGAGGTGCTTATTTATCTGTCTATCAGAATTGTCAATCACTACTTACTAAGTCTAAAAAAATCTGTAATTATTTTCATTATATCGCAAAACTTCTTGACATAATTCTGATTGGTTCTTGGTAAGTCTGGATTCCCTTGTAATAATCATGGGAATTATGAGTAACTGTTTGTGACCTACAACAAGAGCAGCCTAACATGTATTATAAAAATCCCTAATTTAGATATTTTTTAAATTTACCCTGTGAACATTTCTGAAGATTTTCCAATAGATCCAAACATTCTTTGAAGGATTCCCAAAGATTTATCAAAAGATTTCAAGATCATGTTCGACACTTTTCAAAGTTTTCTTTCAGGCAAGATATCATATAAATGTCAGTAGAGTAAAGGGTACACTTCCACAGCGACCGGCTTTCATACGGCTCCTGTGGTTTGCCAGAGAAATTGAAAATAACATTCTAAGAAGACCGGAGAGCTCCAAAAATTTTACAAAAAATGGGACACACTAAAGATCACTAAGCAAGACCTCAAGATATATTCTAAGGTGTTTACAGAAGTTTGTCACTGCAACGGAAACCCATCCCCTTTGACCAAATGAAAAATATATAGTTTATAATCAACAACTGTAGAATGCATCCAGCACTAAATGTTTTTCGGTATATATGCAAAAATCTTGCTGTAAAACTGTAGAAGATACTGAACGTTACTACAGAATTAACAGCAAACAAACAAAAAAAAGTTTTCTTTCTGAGATTTCTGACTGTTTTCCACAAAATTTTTAACTGTCATATCACTGTTTGTACAGGCAAGGCCTCAGTTTGATATTGCCCTAAAATCCCGTTTATTCGTTGATATACAGTGGGGGGTGCAAAGGGTTAATATGCAACCCTCTCCCACAGGCCAACAAGGTCTGCCTTGAAGGAACTAATTGGCTATCAAAATGTGTTGAAACCAATTTAAAAACTCACAACATGTTGCTGAACCCAGTGTTGTGCAGAAAATCATTCCTGGTGTCAAGTTACATGGGGATCAACTTTCCACAATACAGTGTTGTGTGGAAAATCAATGTTGCAAGTTGACCGCCTTAAGTCTTTAAAACAATTTCAATTGATCAGAGACAGCTGTATACAAATGCTTGTATGCACCCTCTCGCAAAATATCCAGGCTGAACACTTGCATACTGACAATGGCTTCTCTCATTAAAGTCAAGTACTTACAAATATGTCCTTTGATGTGTGTTCTGCAGCCAACTCTACCACCTGAAGTAAGACAAGAGTTTCTTAACAGAAGCAATTATTACATGTAAATGTCATGGTTCTTTTTCTTAATTACAACATGGTTCATACTGGTTGGTAAGCACAAATTAATTACAGGATTTTCCAGGGTAGTTAACTCATTTTCCCAGGACCTAGCCCCTAATTTCTTTTCATGGCAAAAACAAAAAATCAAATAACTTCAATCATATTACCAGCAAACGATTTATCAAGAAGCTAGCCCAACCAAGATCCCAGGATCTTTCCTACGTCACCACAAAATCATCTGGTTTCTCTATATTTCCTCAGAAAAACTTCCAGTAATTGAGTCTACATTAAAAAAATTGTAAATCAGAAGCTTCTGATATTATTGCAGTTAAGGATTACATTGTGTGGCAGACACCAAGAGGCTGAATTTTACTTAATTATTAATTTATATTCTCTAACATTCGTAATTTGATCATTTGCATATGTAAAAATGCGCATTATAAATAACAAATATTATTATTAGTAGTATTATTATTAGTAGTAGTATTATTAATGCAGCTTAGCATAATTTCAAGTCAATGTACTGGCATGAGAAACGTTGATTACAAAATTATTGCATTTGACGAAGGAGAACGTATACAAATCAGGTTGTTTGTCTCTGATGCCACTGAATTTCAGACTTGGTTTGGACCGACAAGTGCCTCAACATCATGCTACCATTGGTGGCATAGTAATTAGCTTATGTTCAGCGGAAAACAGATTGCAGGCTCAGATCTCGAACCTTCGTAAAGCAAGAGACCAAAACGATAAGTTTAGAGGATTTTTTCCAAGGCAAGTGAAGTGGTGTTGATTTATTCGATCAGATGTGAGTGAAGCTGTTTTTCAGAACATCAGAAAGCTGTATAGTGGTGAAACAGATGTTGCAATTCACTCATAATGTAGTCATCAGTACAAGCATAAAATTATCACTGTAGTATATGTCAATTGACTAGATTTAGCTGCTTCCCTTCTCTCTGCAAATGGAGTTGTGACACTCAACAGATACTATTTGCCTGGGCAATTGAATGGGATCTACGAGATGACTACTGACCATTTGAAGTTGCTGGGCTGTGAAGTCCTGATACTACGTCGATTACAGCCAATGCGTCAGTTTTCATAAAGAGGTCAAATGCTCTACACTGATCTGTGATCACTTCTAGTATAATTTTGCTTTACAACCATTATGCCAGTAGTCAGGAGCTTTGTTGTTGTTTAAATGTTGCAGAGTTCACTGAAGCTAGAGTAAGAATGGTAACTACATGAACCGAATGCCAAAAAGGTAAAGCCTTCGATCAAAATTGAAATCTGTTGCTGTAGAAAGTACCAATATTTACCCCTTGGAAGGTTTTGTGATTTTTACACCCACCCCTGGAACTTGCTAAAACCTTCCTCGAGAAGTATATAGATTGTTCAGACAATACTTAGCAAAACCTTTGTTTAAAGCATTTCTAAAGATAAATTTAAAACATTAGATACTTACTTCCTTTTCATCTGAGGGATAAACAACAGTATTTGCATAGCGCTGGAACTCAATAAACAAGAACGGTGATGTGGCTGTGTTGATGTTAGTGACAACAGTACCCACAGGATTCAAGTCTTCCATAGAGTCCCTGACAGGCCAACAATACAGCTTGAGTTTGCCCTGCCGCAAGTGGTTCCTGAAGTCAAACAGAGTGGTGTTCACCCAGGCCAGAGGAACTGTCTCCTGAAATGAAGTGACACATAATATACAGTCACACAGTTCATGCACCTGCACACTTTTAGTTGAGCAGCAGTTTGAGGATTTTCCAGTTTAATGTTTCATAATCACACAACTAGATCTAAACTTAGTTATTAACACTCTCAGCCCTTAACACACCATATATTACAATGCAGTATCAGATCCAAGAGGGGGGCCTGGGGGGCTTGTGCCTCCCCCACCCCCTTTTTGGCGGTTTTTTATTTTACAAAGGCAAAGTTTACGAGCAAAAATTTAGTATTAAATGAGTATGAAATTTATCTCAAAATGCTGGAAATGGCCATTTTAGAGACTAAAATTTTCAAAATTTCTGACCCCCTAGAAAGCTCGCACCTTTGGCACTTGTTGGTGCTTCCTACTGCACCTTTTGAAAATCCTGGATCCACCCCTGTGATGTATTGCTGAATTATCCTAAACTATCTCTAGATATAGCAGTGTATCTCTATAGTTTATTTTCCTTTCATCTTAGATAATTGCTGTGTGTGACTATTTGCTTTATTCTCATCACCAGACACCTTATTCTATGTCAATAACGTAAGGAGAGCTTACGGTACAAACTGACAAAATGAATGGGGCTGAAAGAGTCAATTAGCTGCAGTATACAGAAAGCAAATGATTTCATTAACTAAAATTTGAATAAAACATTCAAAACAAAAAATAGAAAAACCAGTGTTTTGGATATTTACTTCAATTTTCCCGGGAGCTAATCCAGACAGGACAATTTGCAGGTTGCAGGTTGAGCAGGTTAAATCTGCAGGTTGAGTTTGCAGGTCAGATTTGCAGGTTAAAAAA
>JAOBRH010446600.1:0-10576 GCA_027575125.1 Umimayanthus parasiticus | reverse complement strand
AGCGGAAGACATGCCACAGGTAAAAACGTTATCCAGGTCAGGACAAATGGAAACTAAGTAACATTCAATTGAATTATACCAGGATCAGTTGAACATTTCCGCGCACGCAGAATGCCTTTGGGTAGCTATATATCCGGGCGCTGTATAAATTAGAGTAAACGCATACAGTTGAATAACACCAAAACGTTTTTCAAATGCAAAGTCAAGTTCATGTTGCTCTTCGCTTGAGTGACGTATTCATCAATCAGTGCAACACAAAGCAAATGGAAAACGATAAAATTCACAAGAATGAATTTGTTTCGTGACCGGAAAAGAACTGATTGCGGAACAATTGGTGAACACTCACGAAAGTGCGAGCTTCCTGAACCAAAGAACAATTGTGGTGAGTGGAGTGTAAAACGACGAGTGGAAACCAGTTTGTTTTCTTTGTTTAATGTCGTTAGTAAGTGTCTGGCAGGTCAGAATCTGACTGTGATCACTGTCTCAGCTGTCTAATCGGCCACAGCAGGGATAACGAGCTGCATAATTTCCACGTCTGATATGTCGCTAATCGTTATCTGGTCACAAAGTAGCGTGGGAGAAATATATACTTCCTAAAACTGCTACACATATGCCGGAACTTTGTCCTGAATAGAATACTATAAGCAACGTAGGCTTAATATGAGAATAGTTTAACATTAATAAAGGTCATTCTTAAATGCCGTCAATCAACTTGTTGTAATACGCCCACCATACAAAAGTTCATAAATGTCAAAGGGTTGATTGATTCGAGAAACATATATAAATATACACTACTTACAATTTAATAGTCAACAATCTTCAAACCAGTAATACCAAAGTTTAATGGGGCTGTGTCAAGGGTTTCCGTAAATATAACAAAATTTCTTCAATTAGGACCAACATTTCCAAAGCAAAAAGTCATCATATGGCTTGACGAAAGAACAAAAGAATTCAGTTTGAATATGTACTAGTAAAAGGCCATTGAATGCACCATCCTGTACATTAAGAGGTCTGTTTCAGAAGTCGTGCCACAGTCGGACTTATTTCAGTGGAATATATTTGAACCCATTAAACAAATTGCTCATTAAAATCCAACATACTATTTTTGCACAGATATCTCGTATTGCCGGACAAATGAACTGACTCATCAAATTCTTAAAACAGACGAACATTTGCAGCCAAGTTTAACTATCCTAGACTGAACAAAGTTCAGCTGTAGCTGACAGGTCACTGAATATCTAAGTTCGAGAACATCAATTCGTTTTCGTTTCATCGGAACATTTCAGCCAAATAAAGTTTCTCATTTGGAAATTAGCCCTCATAAGTTATTTCTGATAGGAATAGGATAGTGCGAAATATCAGTATTCTCCTTGACATCACCCTTTGCAGTTAACTTAAAGAACAATACTTGTATTCAGGCTACCCTTCTCGTAATTCTGTACTGGCGTATATTGACACCGTTGGACGAATGTTGCAAGACGGAAGACACCCAACTCAACCCTCCATTTCTAATAGTAGAAAACTCCATAAGCAGCAGCTGCACAGAACAACGTATCCTGAAAGTCAGAAGATATTTGATTAGGTGTGACTAGCCGATCTATAGACTTTTTTTATAAGAACGTCGAACTTTTGCTCTGTGGCTGTATGTTGGATTTTTGAATTTAGGAATTCTGAATGTACTGAGGATTTCAGCCTCAAATGTCCTCATAAAACATTCTTAAACATAATCGTTAGTATATTGGGTGTATACTTGTTATTTTATTTAACAGAAGCATGAATACGGTGATTTATTCATTCCACCGCTACCAAAGCCGGCAGAATAATTAGCAATTATTCCACGAACGCGCGTTGGATACGAGCTTTTAGATAGCGGAGGAGGTGCGGACACTGAGTCGTCTATCATAAGCTTACATCCAACAAGCGTGAGTGGATACTAAACACTGGATAAAATATCTCAAGTTATATTTTCTACCTACTCGAGTTTTCGGCCATTTTTAGGGAAAATTTTCCGTGATAAAATTGTCAGTTTCCATATTTGGACAAATTACAGGATATAGGATTTATACCGTGAGTAGAGAACCAATCGGATTACCAGAAATTCAATATCTAGTGTTTGGTATTTAATAATACTGATAGTTGTACATATACAACATTATTAATACAGCTAGTGTATTGCCGATGTTGTACCAACGAACATTAGCCGAGAAACAAATTATTATCATGATTTTGTGCCATATCCAAAATAAAATTTTCTCGCCTTTCCTCAGCCTCGGCGGTATGTTCTTAAACATTTTCTTAAATTTGGGGCATTTTTCAGCCTCACGAGTCACGTTCTTATAAAAAAAGGTTCTTACAGTTAAAAGACAAGAGTGTACATATTAAAATTCATCTCTTTCATTTCTTAGCAACTACCTGCATTTCTACGGCGAGTCAAACTTTATGTGTTAAACTCACTACAATATCTTTATCGCTCCACCGATTTGTTCTCCAATGAGACACATCAATAGGATTTGGGTTTATACTTAAAGGCTCTTAAAAGATTCCATCTCGCCCCTTATGTTTGGGCGGTGCATCCCACTTCATTAAAGACGACGAAGTCCAGCCGAAGCGAGCGTCGGTAAAGTCTGCTGTTTCAAATGTTGAAGATAAGAGGCGTTTTTTTTAAAAAAAAACTCTCTTATAACTTCGCACCTTTGCTGTAGCTTTTTAAGCTTGAGTTTATTTGGATGAATCAAAGAAATACAAGTGCTAGGTCCAAGTTATTGGCAACAACGACTTGGTTTTGATGTTTTCGTGATCAGAGCTTATATATATAGTTGGTTCAGTTACTCATGTACCGATCATTTAGTGAAATCCATCCAGGATACACGCTTTCTTAGAACAATTTTATAAGAGCAACGAGGCTCAAATTTGCCCAAAAATTAAGAACACGCTAAGAACAATCGAGGCTCGATGTAACTGCAAAATTTTGTTGAAAAACACAACACATCACGTCATTTCGGCGTTTCACTGCAGGTCGTTCTGCAGTTAGAAACACTTAGTGAGCAGAGAAGAAGCCAGTGCCGAAGTGTATACGCGGCAAGAATAAACCTATGCAGATGCTGTAGAAATAAAATTAACTTTATAACAATATTCAGCAATAAAACTCTTCAAATTGCAGTAAATCTAGATTACACAATATTACAACAAGTTTGTGCTGTAAGCACTGTTCACTAAAACAATAGTGGCATCATGGTAAAATTATTAATTCTACCGGCAAAAATAAGAACAATCTAAAGAGCCTCTCCTGGCGGCCAGCAGACATTCTGGAGAGTCTCGCAGCGATAACGGAAATCCGCAAAATGCCAAGAAGGAAACAAAAGTAGTTCTGAACACGAACAAGCAAACCCAAGAAGTTTGCGGCGGGCAATTGCTATGTTATCGTTTCATTCCACGCCCATCTACTAACTGACGTGACACGGTCATACGTACGGTGCATGCATGTCGATAAACTAACGTCTCGATATGCATGGTTCATCAGATTAACTGGAGACACAAAGCATCTGCCTAGACAAGTAATGTATCGAAACACTACCACACAGCACCCTATGGTGCGATCAGCTCATGCCCGCATCCCCTCAATCGAAAACACTATTAACCACCTTTGGAAACATACATTAAACGAAATCATTAGAAAGTCATCCTTACATCGTCGAAAGCCTCTACCTCGAAGTCCAAGTTATGCCAAAAAGTAGGTGTAAGCCGCTGACCATTATTAAGTATATACAGTGGTTTATTAAACCACTGTATAAAAAACATGTGGTAGGTTGAAGTGCTGTATAGATATCCCAGATAATACCTTCAGGTTGAGTGATAGATAGCCCCAGAAAACTAGAAAGGAAATTGGCCAACACGGAGAAAGAGAAACAATTTCTGACCCCGGTGGGTAAAATACATTGACAAGACACGATACGCATGCACATTTAGGTCTCAATAGCAACAAACTCGGTTGTCTGCCGTTCTTTTCGGGCAAAAACTATTAACACAGCACGTTAAGAAAACAATTTTGTTCTGAAACGTTTATGACTGTAAGCTTTTCAACGGAATTATTTTAACTTTGTCCAGTTATGTTCAATTAACGATGTTATATAACTTACTGATATTTTACAATCCATAATTTTACAAAAGTCATTGTTCTTTCCGGAGATGTTTTGGGGTTTTTCGTTTCAGGTGCTAGAGGGGCTGCTGAAATAGTTTTTAAAATAGCAAGCCTCGATACACCCCATAGGCTGACTTCGACTGCGGCTGGTGGTAGTGCATGTCACTAAATCACTAAAATCGTGATGACAGTTGAGCTTTAAGACAAGAATTTGTTTACTCCAAAAATCAGCGTAAAACGTTCAGAGACAGAAGTTTAGTCAGTGATTAAAAAGAACTATAACTTCTCTTTCAAAATGTGTAATATAAAATAGAAAACGAAAAGATATTGTTATAGTAGCTATCATTTTACAAACTTGAATCATTTATAAAAAAAAGTTTTACCGAACTGATTACGAGTGTTAGTTCCTGAAGGTAATGGAACCCTATATTTACATTCATAACAAGATGCAACAACAGAGCTAGTAATTCTATTATCAATCTTATCACGCGCTAAGTGTAAAAACAACGTCATATAACTATAAGCGAGATGAACAAGTGTTAAAAGTAAATATATGATTATTAATGATGCGATGGTCCGCCTTTCATTCATTCATTCTTTCTTTCAAAGTATCCGATATCCGTCCATTCGCAACATACAGCAAGGAAATGACTTGTTCCACCAAGTGCATGTTTCCCCTATTTATTACCCGAAGCAACAAGACCCCAGGAAAGCGATTATAGACTTGCCCCAGGTGCAGGTTCCCAGAAAATGTAATCTACTTTTAATACTATAACCTCCCAAAGGCAAAGGCTTAATACGTTTGTGTCTTTCTCCAAGTGGTGGTAAACATTAAGTCTTTAAGATAACTACAAAATGCGCAACTGAGTCGCTACAAGTCGGTGCTGAATTAATTTAAACGAAAACAGAGCCATTTATGTAGAGTGCCCATCAAATCAGTCAGCTGTGTTTGTACTTCCCATGAGTTAAAATATCACTGATTTTCTTTAAAACATAATTTTCAAAGTAGGAGTACCATATGTCAATCATCGAAACGAAGTTGGCAAGTGAAAAAGTCAGGGATTTTCAATTGTGTCGTAAATGAGCTCACTTCAAATCCTAGAGGCATCTCTTTATTAATACATAAGGGAACAAGATGACAATAATATAATATAAATTGATAATATTTAGATTCTATTAAAAATTCAAACGACTGCACGACAAAGATATCGTTGCCAAAAAGAAGGAAGTTTCCTCTTACATATATTCAAACTTAAGTCTTAAGAGGAATTCCGACAGCTGTGCGCTAAATTTTTAGCAGGGTACGTTATAAACAGAACTCTTCTATCTTACTAAGGACGCGATATCAAAAACAGATGGAACGACTCGTGTTTATCGTCAAAGTGCTGCACTGGGGGAGATCAATTAGGTTCGTTCAAGAGGGCACGCTTAAAACGATACCCGGGCCATGCCCTTTACATTAGCACCCTGCTGGCGATCCTTAAATGTTGCAAGAGGGGAGTGAAGGCCTGACAAACGAAACTTAAATTAGACATCAATTTGGATCTGCAGCACCCTAGTGCCATCTTTTAAGATAATTATACCAGATGACATCCTGAATGCAATCAGTTTTATAGCAAATACCAGATGACAGATGTATTGTGCGTAAATAATATTTTGCCACCACGATCACTTAAAAGAGCTTCACTTGGCCATGTTCAAAAACGTTTGCCGTAAAGTCAGTGAAGCCAAAGTTACTGCATACAGCTTAGCTGGATATTTGGATTCGAAATGAGTAAATGAATGAGTATTTCACATTTCTTTAACTATTAAGATTGCTTCATTCTGGGGAAAAAAACTCGCTCCTAACGCAAAATATAGTCTGTAGACTACACTAGAAGACTACACTAGAAAATAGGCAGCATTCGTTTGTCTAGTTAGGCTGTTTCTATCAACTATCGATCACTCTTCGAATCCAACTTCATGGCCCTTCATATTCCGGTATTTTGTACTGCTTCCTGCCTGTTTCCATATGCTGTTAGAACCATTATTACCATCTGTTTACAGCAGTTAGTGAGTTAGTCTAGCAACAAAAACTCTCCGAGTGAGGAAATGATTTTGGTATGTACAATACAGAATGGCTGATAAAACTGCTTCCGGTCTACCCATTATCTTGGGAAACATCATGGTTTGCTAGTCTCAACGGAAATCCATGGGAAATACACTGTAAGAGCAAACAACCGATACTAAAACTGGCAACGGGGCTGTTCAGTTCTACTTGTTACTGAAAAGGACGAAAGTTGGAGAACTCTCGCCACTCACTGAGGTGTTTTTGCGGACGTACGATTTCCGGGTTTTCTGACTTTCAGGACCTAAACTTTATTGCAAGACATTGTACTTGATTTCAGTCCAGCAAAACTATAAGAGACCCTATATAAATACCACTGCTGAAAGACGACGAATATAGAATTTGAGTAAAAGTTGAACTATTTCAAAAAATATACTAGTATGTAAACAAGGTATACAGCTGTTTCAAAAAAGGTTGTCATAGTCAATAGTCGATACAGGAACCGGAAGGCACTGTGGGTTTCAAGCAGCACAAATATAAATCTATTACTATTAGCATTGACTTTGTAAAATATAGAGTACTACAGTAACAACCATCGCTGACGCGTTATCACTCATAACGACCATACCAAAGTCCCTTTCGATTCTGGTATTCGGCTATTGGCAATGACAACCTTTTTTGAAATAGCTGTATGTAAAGATCGACATTCCAGTCAGAGTCTGCTCCGACGAAAGGCTAACGCTCGAAACGTCACCTAAAACCTATTTCCCACAGGCGAAAAACATACCATATCAACCTTTGTTGATCAAATTAACCCATTCCAGGCAGACTTGATCTAAACTCGTATATGTGATGTGTTACCGGGGGGAGGGGCCGGAATGGGAATCTACTGGGGAGGGGGGGAGCTGCAGCAGCCTTAAAGGTAACAACTTAGCGAAGTTTGCCAACAATCTACTATCATGAGAAACTGTATTAGACAACGGTGCAAAGAGCAAAAAAATAGCTAACAGTCCCTTTCAGATCGCACATGGCCTAGTGTTTATTAAAATCCTTTCCTAGCTATTTCAGCGATTTTGACTTCTACGAAATATTTGCCGGTCTTTTAGAAGTGTGCATGGAAAACGATATTCTTTAAAATCAGTGCCACAAAAATGATCTCCATAATCAGCGTCATCGCCACATACTGATATAGTCTTAGTCATCACATCACTACCGACACAACATTAACATTATATTGCCTTTATCAGTGCTGTTGCCACTAAACTTGATTACAATATTATTTTCGTTATCAATATCATCGCTACTGCGGCACTATTTACACTCCCATAACAACCACAACCACAAAAACACTTACTATTTTAACAAATGTCTTTCTTCTATTTCTATCACCATCATCATTGTCATCATTGGCTAAACCGGCAGTATGTCACTGCCATTACATCATCGTGCTTTGTAATCTCCATCGCCATATTACACAATTTCCTTTAATATACTTTACAATCACCATCCAGAACCACTCTATTCAATATTTAAAGAAAACTACACGAGATCATTGAGCGGAATAGATAAAAGATGGCCACCAACATACTACGGCAAACTGATATCAACAATGATTATAATATATCAATATTCAAGCCACAGGAAGGGAGAAGGGGAGACCAACGACTACTCGAAAGCACAGAGTTGAGAAGTAGAAAAACGAGGACGCTTGGCAATAGGACGAGCCATTGGGTGCCACTAGGCACAAAGGAGACAGAAATCATCAACACACAAAAGTCATACCACCAAAACTCTAGTATCATCAGTATACAATCACCATACCAATCATCAACACACAATAGCCATACTACCATAACTCAATTTCAACGACATAAATACACTCCTCTGGCCTGCATAAAGTGAATTCTAATCTAGGCAGGACAGAGGATTAAAATAACTAAGAACAAATATTTAATAAGAGAAAAAATAATAATTATACGATAATGCTTACAACATCAATATAATCTTATACTTTTAATAATAATAACAAACAGTATCATCAATATACAATCACTATATACCAACCATCAACACACGCCGACAAGACCAACGTGAAGGCCAAAACAAAATTGACTTACAGAATGATAACGAATCTACAACTGTCTCTCTGCCATACATTAGGATTTTTTATGAGACTACAGCACCGATTTTAAGACCTTTCAACATTTACAAGCTTACAAACCAACTGTTTACATCGAAACCCTATTGACTAACGTTAAAAACAAACAAAGACTAGAACTTAAACCGGGAGCTGTTTACAAGATACAATGTAATGACTGTGACGACGGCAATATCCGGCGAGACGGGCGGAAACTTAATTACACGACAGACGGAACACAACAAAAAGACTACAAAAGGCAGACCCGACAAACAACATTGCCGAGCATCACAAAAAAATTCGATATGACATTGAATGGGAATTCTGCGTACTCTTTGACTTACTCTTCAAGCCACGAACAAAGACTTACGTTTGAACTGAACTGGCTTACGAAACTAGACACAAATCCACTGAACCGTTGTAGGACTCTACCAGCGGCATAAGAAAGACTAAATGCAACACACTCCCCCGAGCACACTAAACTTGCCGCACAAAAACAAAACCGCCCGTAAGACTTTGCCGACTACCGCCATATAATTACGGACTTTGATAAAACTAAATTACCGCCTTGCGCTAATGCTGTAAATACGAACTCGCCAACTGACCTAAAAGTTGACTTTGAAGATGACTTCCACAAGGATCGTCAGTCGAAACGTCAGCCTTAACTAACAAGAATCCTCAGGACTACACCAGCCCGAACGTTCAACCAATTACAAACAACACTTTTTAAGAGACCATACGGTGTTATAAATATGTCTTATAAAGTTTGGATTAAATTTAGCCAACACTGGCTCTTGATGAGAATAAAATATGGGCAATATTGCACTGAGAGATACTAGATACAAGAAAACGCCGGAGAGACTTGATGTAAAATGGAGGAAAGAAAGTGAATGACATGCATTTGCAATTTGGTGGGAGAATATATATATATGGGGCATAAGTCTACACTTGTTGTAGCCTGCGTTGCAGACGGTCTGTCAGCGGTCACTGAAATACGGACACAATATTGATATCTATTGATTATTCAAATAAATATTCAGGGGGGACAGAAATATGTCTGCGACGTTGGCTTCACTTGTTAACGCTAGCAAAAAAATTAAACCCAAGTAAGTCTGTGCCCTGGCTATGAAAGTTATAACTTGTGATCAACAAGTCATTTATAACGTAAATGAAAAGCCTTCTTTTGGCTCTAAAACGGGGTTGGTTCGCATCGCTATACTAGTGGCCAAGCAATCACGGTATTTTCTCTGTATCACCTGTATACTGGTCGTGTATCTCGGAGGAAAGGCAAGTTATTCAAATGAACTTGGCATTCGTCAAGGATTATTAAACTAACGGAATGTTAAGACACCACTTGATCTATCTTCAGTGCCTAAGGAGCAGCACGCTTTTGACACGTGCAGAAATGCTTCAATTGCCCAGCACTTCAATTATGTCATTGTGAAGATGAGTGTGAAAACAATGTTATACAGGCAATCAATACTTCGGTATAGCGACTCGGTCTGTTTCAAAGTTTCAAACTGGCTAACAGTGACAGAATACTCAGACGTGTGTACAATAAATCATCATGGTTTTACTAAATGCGTACAGCTATAACTGATAAAACTATAAATCTAGCCATACTTTATACGTACCACCTATAGAGGCTCATGCAGCCGATTTTACATGCCATCCTTGAGTTGGAAATTTGACAGCGAATAGCTGCCCGATATAGTGTCTTTTAATGGGTTTCGATCAACAAAGGTGGATATGGCAGTTTTTCACCCCGAGGTTAGGTGTCTAGCTCTCAGGCGAAAAACATACCATATCAACCGTTGTTGGTCAAACCCTTTCACAGCTTACTCGTCATCGCACAAAAAAGAGTTTTTAATATCCCAAACCAATCTTCATTGTGTCTTTTAGTCGTTTTATAAGTTTGTTTTTTAACTTCTTTTAATGCATATTAAACTTATAGATTAATTACCTCTTACTGCTTTGAAATGAATTGAAAGTTCCGTCTGCGTCAATAAGTCCCACCTCTAGCCTCCCCCTCTTTACTATACTTGTATCAGCGCTGTCTAAATGAAAAAGCGTTCACGAGTCCTTGCCTTTTTGCAGGACCCCTCATATACATCATATTTATCCATGTGGAGTTTTTTCTGTATTTTCGTGGCTTTTCCATCCAAGCATGTACGATTACTGACTTCTTTAAAAATTCAAATTTTGTGGTTATCTGCCTCAATTAGCCCTTATGGTCATTGCAGGTGACCTTCAC
>JAOBRH010446378.1:0-10582 GCA_027575125.1 Umimayanthus parasiticus | reverse complement strand
CGGCTACCCGAAAGTAACGGCCACCCGAAAGTAACGGCCCCTTTGGACTGCTAAATCCGAAAATAACGGGGGCCGTTGTTATCGGAATTCTACGGTATTGTTCAATTGTGTGTAATTATGAATAACTTATACACCCGTCAAGGGCGGATCCAGGGGGGGTGGAACGGGTGACTAGTCATCCCGATTTAATGAAAAATATGATAAGGAAGCTCCCAGCTCACATATTTTGCTGATCAGATAATCAAAAGTCGCCACCCCTCCTTTACAAAAGTCACCCCCTTTTGAAAAATCTCGGATCCTCCTTTGACCCGTGCTTCGGAGCACATACAATTTACACACTATGTTGAATTTTCTTGGATTCCCCTGGTCCCTAAATCACTTCTCTTTTCTTTTCAAGTACGTTTCATCTTTTTTAAAAAACATATTTCTTCAAATCTTGTTGTATAAGCCTTACGGCAAAATCGAACACATGTAGATTGAAACTGCGTGTGACTAAATTTATTTGGGTTGGTGGTGACGCGGAAGTCCTGCTTCACAATCGATATTGACATTCCGAATTTTGTAGAAAGAAGTGTTCAACAACAAAACGAGTCTGGAGAGATATTATCAGATGTCTTTGATTTTGTTTCTCTGATCAGAATGACGAAGGTTTTACAATGATCTCTTCGTCGAACCTTATATCAGGGAGCGGTTTGTACTCAATATGTCCATGGATATTGCTTTGCTTCCTTTGCGCCATAATAAATTTATCAGAGAAACATGTTGGAATACAACTTACCTAACCAGCGAAACTTATGAACAAAAATCTGATTTTACAGTAACATGGTAAATTGTTTGAAAAACCAAACATTATTTCAATTTATCAGCGTTTGTGAGGAATAGCAGCATTTTTTCAAATTTGCAATTTTCAGTTGTGTCAGCTTCTCGAGAAAACAGAATAGAAGAAGAGTATTGTGAGTCACTTAAGGCCATTAAGACCAAAACTTACCTAACGTCTCCAGATTAAGAATAATTGAATTTACAAAGACTTTTCGTTGGGAGTACACAAGTTTTGGTTGCTACACTTTCAATAGTGAAAAGGTGTTGTTAATATTAGAACTACTCAATCACTTGATTTCGGAGAGCTACCTTCTTTAGATCCGCTATTGTTGGAAAATGTTTGCACGTGAGTAAACACAAGCAAGTTAGCGTTGGATTGTTTCAGGGAACACAACAATTTTAATTTGCAAATAATTTCTCCTGCGATTTCTTTTGAGTTTTCTCTCAGTGTTTTAGTTTGATCACACCCAATTTGATTTAGAAGTGCGTTGAAGTTGATAGCCGCTTCTTTTAAATTGTCAAAAATTGCAAATTTCATAGCAAACTCAGTTTACACGGCTGTTGGGGATTCGTGTAGATGTCTTCATGGGGCATTTCAAAAGACCTTTTCACTGCTGATAACAAAGCATTTTTAATATAGGTATTGCTTATAAAATTATACCTGTAAGAAAAAGATTCGTGCGGCGATAAAACAGAAAAGACGAGTGACCGTTGGCGGCAAACTGTGTTGATATGATGCCTAAACCCAATGTTTACATTTATCCTCATTCGCATAATTTAAATAGAGTCTAGAGGATGAAGTACGGAGATGGAGTTCTATTTATGAGTGGTAAACGGCAATAATTTACAAACGAGCCTGATTTAACATTAGCTTTTTTGCTAGTTGTGAACTTCAGTTTACGCGCAAAACGTTCTGTTTACTTGTGGATAATGGTTGGACATGCAAATTGTCAATTTGTTTTTGCACGCACAATTTTGCCTTTTATTTTTACACGGTTTAAATATTTTATTTTTAACTTACAGCTAGGCACGGTGTTCTTTAAGATTTTGGAATAACTAGCCCAACATAACATTCTTAAATCTTAAATGTGTTTATTTCCAAGGACTTCTTGTTTTGTTCACACACACGTTAAAAGGTTGACAAAAAGGTCGTACGCTTTTATTTCTTGGAAAATCTATAAAAAAGTCAATGATTTCCGAGATTTTCTGATTCCGATCTGACTATGCACAGAGTCGACAGGAATGGATCATCTAAAATGTAATCCTTTCTAACCTGCATCATTCTTTAACTGTTTCAGGGGACTCAAACTTACCCTGCACTCAACTTAATTTGTTAAGTTTATTCTGGAGCACATACAATTTACATACCTTGTTGAATTTTCTTGGGTTCCCCTGGTCCCTAAGCAACTTCGCTTTCCTTTTCAAGCACGTTTCATCTTCTAAAACGTGTTTCTTCAAATCTTGTTGTATAACTTTACGGCAAAATCGAACGCATGCATATTGAAACTGCGTGTGATTAAATTTAGTTGGGTTGGTGGTGACGAAGTCCTGCTTCACAACCGACATTGACAACCAGAACTTTGTGGAAAGAAGTGCTCAACAACAAAACGAGTCTAAAGAGACAATATCAGGTGTCTTTGCTTTTGTTCCTCTAATCAGAATGACGAAGGTTTTTACAATGATCTCCTCGTTGTACCTTTTGTCACAGGGCCCGTGGAGGGGAAAATTATAAAGAATTACTGAAAAAAAGAGTTTTAGCCCCCCTTTTCCCTCCTCACTTTCAAAGTAGCTCCGCGGTCCTTGTGTAAGGGAGCGATTCGAACTCAACAGGTCCATGTTGCCGCCATAATAAATTTATCATAGTCGTTAGAACATGTTGGAATAGTTTACTTAACCAGCGGAACTTATGAACAAACTTTCATTTTACAGTATTCAAGGTAAATCGTATGAAAAACCAAACATTTTTTCAACGTATTACCATTGTCAGGAATAGCAGCATTTTTTCAAACTTGCAACTTTCTGTGCGGTCAGCTTCTTTGAAAACTATTGACCTCGTCAAAAAAAAAAAGAGTCAAACCAGAATAGTAGAAGAGACTTCTGAGTCAAAGCAAAAACTTACCAAATGTCTCCAGATTTAAAGTAAAATTAGTTACCAAGGACGTTTTGTTGGGAGTACACAAGTCTTGGATGCTACACTTGCTTGAGGGGAACTCCCTTCTTTGGATCCGCTATTGCACGCGAGAAAACACAAGCTAGTTAGCGTTGGATTGTTTCAGGGAGTCCAACAATTTTAATTTGTAAACAACTTTCAAGTTTTTGAAGACACTCCTGTTGTCCCAGTGTATCCTTTGAGCTTCCAATTGTTTTGGTTGCTTCACCTTCGATGGTGAATTAGGCCAATGAAAACTGATGTCTGTTTAGCTTCAGCCACTTTCAGAAAATTGGTGAGGGAATTTTTCATTTTTTATTATTCATTAATTTTCAATAATGGACAAGTGTGGTCGTTTTGAAGGTGCAAATCTGTTTATTCAGTTTATAATATCACTGATATTGAAGAAAATGAAGATTTATGTGATCTGCTGTGTCAAAAAGCACTCTATCGTAAATAAAAAATGGAATTGTACAAATTTCAAAGTTGATTCAGTCTCAACATGCAGCGAATGCAAACATAACACGGATTACCAAAGAAAGAATATCACTCCCTACTTAAAAATGCTATGTAACTATCTACATGGAGTTACACAAGATAGAGTTTAACAGACTGATCAAAATAAGGCAGGAAAAAATATTTTCGAATCAAAAATTTGTGATCAAATTGGTAATATCTTTGTTTTTCGAAAAATAATGAATAATGAAAATTTTCCATGCGGTGGCTAAAATCCCATGCGGGCGCTGATGGTAAACATGACATCAATTTTCATTGGCCTTGGAAAACACTTGTTTTCGGGAACTTCTTCGAAATCATGGAGCATTTTTAAAGACCTTTTTAGTGCTGATAACAAAGCAGTTTATTTACATTTTTGACCTCCATAAATTATCAAGTGTTCCCCACAGGGTATTTTAGCTTCAAGCTTATAACGAATCTTTCCCGTTTCTGGTTCAGCACAGTTTTCTTTCTTTTATTTTTCTTCTCCATGAAAACAAATAATTGGTTCTTATTGGAAATGATATATACTGTTAGCGTTCTCTACACTTGTGTCGACCAAAGAATTCTCACCAGCGGGCAGTTGACACGATTGAACGCGAATGAACGTTGAGAACAGGAGTGCAACGCTGGCAAAATAAGCTAGGTGCACCTGCCGGAAAGTGCAAATGCGAAGCCCAAAGAGTATATCGTATTCAAACAACCATAAAAGGAAAAAAAATAAGCGCGTAACCTCTGTTTGAAAATAACTATACCCAGGGTCTTTTTCATTCTTGCTTCGGGTTTGAACATAAAATCGCAGTGTTAATTGACAAAAGGGTAATTCTTTAAAAATATCACTCTTCTTCGACCATTTTGATGCAGTAGTGAACCGCCATTTTGTTCCAGATTGAAATTGAGGAAAAAATATGTGGCAGCTCAGTTCTTTGCCTTGTTTGATATATACAATTTTAAAACAAGTTGCTTATTGCAATTAGAAATTCATTTCCAAATATCTTGCATAATTTATGGGAAACGTTATGAACCGGCGAACGAAAACTTGCTGATTTTATTTGAATTGGTAATATAAAAACACACGGAACGAAATATGATTAATTTCAACATTATATCAAAATACAATTATACTGGGAATTAAGGTTGTGAACGATTTCCAAGAATTTTCTGTGAGCACCGATTGGATTTAGCTTAGTAGACCTTCAAAGGTGAACTTTAATTAGATTCTGCATAATGAGATCATATTGTGCCAGCTTGAAGAGTCAAAAATTTTCAATTATAGGGGCCAGTACTGTGTTTTGTTAAGATCGACAAGTATTTCCAGAATTCTTGTAGATAATTTTCTTGACATGTTGATATTATTAAATCCAAATAGGAATTTCCCGGCGGCCGGCAGCAAGTTAAGTGTACTAAAATACAGTTTTGCGCAAGAAATTCTCGTGATTATCTTGCAACGTCGTGTTGTGTTTTTCAATAAAAACTTCCTGTTACATTTGCTTCTGAAGCCGAGCCTCAATTGTTCTTAGCTTATTCTTACTTTTTGGGCAAATTTGAGCCTCGTTGTTCTTATATAAAATGGTTCGAATTCTTATAAAAAAGCGTGTAAATACAGTTTCGGTAAAACGGAAAACTATAGAAATCACGCACATTACAAAAAAACTAAAATTCACTTAAGCACCCCAGCCAGACAAACATTTAAAAAACTGCTTCAATATCTAACCATTTTATAAATCAATTCAAAATTACCACAACAAGCTGAGTGACTGCACGCCATATGCATGTTGACAAACACTCCAAGCGATAGTTCTAAACCTCACCCCAGCACCCCGGTATTCAAAATACCGCTTGTGAACGCAAGACTTCTTTGACTTCAGGAACCCGAGGTCCCCCACCTACCTGGAGTCCCCCACCTCCATGTGAACAGGCCATTAGCTGACTTTGTTACTGTTTTTAATAACATCTGAGTTAGTTGCACCGTTTTTACGTACTTATACTTTATCGCTTTTCTGCTGCTTTCTCATCTCTGCCTTCAATTTCAATTCGACCTGTCTGCTTAGCCTCCTCATAAACTCCTCCATTTAGGTCAGCTCCATCAGTAAATCCATCCAGCAAAAATCTTTTCAATGGTGTTGTTTCTGCCCATCGGTGTCACCTTGTAACAACTGTTATCACTGACCATTTTCTCACGCCGCATATATGCAAGCTCTGGTTACCGCAATGTTCAAGAGGTTTTTGGAGCTGTGCCCGTGGATGCGGAAAATCATCTACTTCACTTTCCTCACTCACAACGTTCTCTTACTCAATAAACAGTTTTCGGCAAGATCTCCATTTTCTTTTCGTTGAGACAAAACATAGTGAAATGCGCCAGAGCCGCGTGAGCTGATTCATCACTATAGTTTGGTACTGGAACATTCACTCGTTTTTCACCAAATCCGTGACGTCCGTCAACATTTAGAGTTTTCGAGTTCTTCGCATATGCGTGGAAATGGCACTTGTTTCAACCTTTTTCACATGTATAATTCATACTGAAATACCCTTCATCAAAGAACTTCTGCTGGTACTTGAAGTAAGCACTACCAAGACAAGCATTAAGGGCTCTGTTTGATAAATTCTGCGATGTGTGACACCTACATGGCTTCGAAATTCCCGTTGTACACGGATGAAACTGACTTGCCGCACTCATTAGCTTCTTGTTTCTCCTTCCTGCCTACCAGATCCTTTATTTCGTTCTTGTGTGTACACAGGAACAGTGTGATCAGCCCCAGCATGCTCCTTATGATGTATCTCATCACCTCTGCAATTTGTACAACCCTTGAATCGAAAGAGGCATAATGAACTCGTGCTTGCAGATGAATGTAGAATGCTTCTTCCAGACAAACGCGTTACACGCTTTTTTTATAAGAACAACTTTATAAGAACAACGAGGCTCAAATTTGCCCGAGAAACAAGCTAAGAACAATTGAGGCTCGTCTTCAGATCCAAATGTAACTACAAGTTTTTTTCGAAAAACACAACACATCACATTCTAAGAAAATCAAAACTGTGCCGCACGTGTTCTGTGACAGTGCCAAAGTGTAAATACGGCAATAATAAACCGTATGTTGTCGAAATAAAATTATTTTATAACAATTTTCAGCAATAAAACTCCTCAAAATGCAGTAAATATAGTTTATGCAATATTAGAACAAGTTTGTACTGTATAAGAAATATGATGAAAACAGAAACAATTTAAGAAGAATTGAGGCTCAAATTATGCAAAAACTTTTGAAAAACGAGCCTCGGCCAAAATTTACTGGTTCTTATAAAATAGAATAGCATGTAGTTTCCTGGCCCAGCATCAGACGTTTGAATTTCAACAGCACGATGCTTTGGAAGAATTAAAGAAACTACGAAAAGCCTCAGTGCTCGTCTTGCACTTGTATTCAAACAAGCGTAGCTATCTTGATCGAGTGACCGAAGTATTTGCGTCGATTCTTCATCTCTCTTTCAGGACGTTTTATTTTCTTGAAGCTGAGAATGAAATTCAAGAAGAAGTTTGATGGTCGACTTACAACTGCTGCTATCTTCCATCCCAGTAATAGTAAAGAACTTCTATGACTGTATCGATCCTTGTTTTCATTGTATCAAGTTCCAGATCTTCAATCTCTTTGTGTTTACGTACTTATGTAATACTAATATGATCTAAGGCTCGTAATCATCGTTGCATATGATGACATCGAACTGTAGCAGAGAATCACGAATGAAAATCATATAGATATCAACCTCGTCAGGCTCTGAAAACTCTTCACTGTTCTCTTCAGCAAAATTATTGGCCAGTTCTTGTTCTTCAACAACAAACGCGAAGCATACAAATCATCTGTCCAGTTTCTTGCATTAGATCGATGGCAAACTTTGGATTTGGAACTGGAGGTAACCGTTCACCATCAATATAACACAAGGAATCATATACCCACTGGTTGTCCGATAGTCCGAGGAGGGAAGTTCAAACTTTAAATTATCTTGTAAATATTTGAATTAAAGGAATTACATGTATAATGAAACATGAAAAGTCCGTAAAACTTTGAACAATTTACTCTCACATTAAACACAGATATGACTGTATGACTTCGTAGAATGCTGAATGTGTATGACATACACCTCTTTGTACATCGCAGTTTTATATCCATCAAATTGTTAAAATACGTCTTTACAGCTTCGGAAAACTCTCGCCTTCAAACAATTTATTTTTTCTTTGGTAGGCTTGCAAACAATTTATTTTGATGATTTAAGCTTTGCAAACAATTTGTTGCGTAATTTCTTATACCCCCCATCCGGAAAAATAATGGCCCTCCGTCCCTAAGGCAGCTCAGCCGTCAGCTATATGTTCGAGTGATCCTTCTTCATGTCTGTAGGCAGTGACGGCGAGTTTTGGCTTTCTTAAACTGTTATGCATTATTCAGCACAAGGTAATTAAATTTTCGCAGTTTTTTCTGTTTGTATAGTGACACTCTGTATAGTACGATCAAATATAATAAATAATCCCTAAATATAATAAGGGTCCTAAATGTAATAAAAATTTGGTCCTAAATGTAATAAAGGCTCTAAATGTATTAAAGATTAATTGGGTCCTTATTGTAATGAAGGTCATGAATGTTACACATATTAGGTCCTAGCTAAATGTAACAAGGCTTGGGTCCTAAATGTAATTCACATCCTAAATGTAATAAGGCTTGGGCCTAATTGTAAAAGTAATGTCCCAAATGTAATACTGCTTGGGTTCTAAAGGTAATACAAGGAGAGTAGGGAGGAGGTTAAACGTGTAGAACGATGGTATCCAAATGTCTGTCATAAAAATTATATTTTCTATCCGTCAAAGGTCAATCAGAGAAAGCTTGAAAGGTACTACTTGCTGGTTTGGTTTGTACTAATGACGTTCATTTATCTGTAAATGAGATTGCACATATGCCCTGCTATACTTAAAAGTAAATATTAAACACTGACTTATCTTTTGCGCAGAGCTAGAAGTTCACCAGCCGGAAGAGGACAGGGGCCGAAAAGATCTTTGAAATATTACAAAAGGAATATTGAACATCTGGAATCTTATTAGAAACAGAAGGCAAAAAACAAGAGAGCAACTTGCGTATTTGATTAAGAAAGCAGAAGAATGCCACACAACTGGTAACGAAAAGAGAAAATGGGGTTCAGAAATTTCTATTGGTGGCTTTTGTGCACTCGGTTTTGGAGGGATAGCAATTCTTCTGAGTGGAGGTACCGCGACTCCAGTTGCAGTGGCGAGTGTACGTGTAGCAGCTGCAGCAGGTGCAGCAGCAGTTGGTGGAGGGACGCTTAAAGTCACGTGGGCTAACGATGTAGAGTGTGAAGAAACAAAATCTGTTATAAATGAAGTGAATGATGCTGTTAAAAGCGAGAATGCTGCAGCTAAGCTGCTGAAGGGCAAAATGGAGGAGTTTCAGAAAGTTTTTAGAATGCTGGAAAACAAGTGGGAACAGCTGGAGGAAATTTGGAGTGACGTTATTTGTTTAGATATCAAAAGTATACTCGATATGAAAGAAAAGGTGGTAAATACTAAAATGACAGTAGAGGAACTGATAAAAAACGCTGAAACATTCATTAATTCTATCGAATGGCATTGGCTATTTCATTGGCATTTGGATAACTACCGCAAAGCATCGAAAGAACTGGAAGAGAAAACCCCTGCTGCTCTCCAGAAAGAAGTTACAAAGTTACGCGATAAACTTCCCTTTCTTTATGAAGGAGATTTATGCCAATTAATGGCCAATCATATAATTAGTCGAAACTGAAGAGAAGGTTGTACTAAGGATAAAAACTGTATCATATAGAAAGGGCGACAACCGTTTTCCTATTCGTATGACCATCACTAGGCCTAGACCTGGTGACAATCATACCAATTGGAAAACGGTTGTCGCCCTTATTATACAATGCAATTTTTATCTTTAGTATAACTTTATCAACTTTCCTTGGCCTAATGATACACTCTTTAGTGTTGAAGTGAAAACGGCGAAGACAAACGCGTTATCCAAGAGATAAAAATGAGAAGAAGCACAAAGAAATATTAAACAAGGATGTTGCAATTTTTCTTTAATCAATTAGTGTAACATGCGTTATTTACCAGAAATAGGCAGCAGCAATCGTGCAATGAGAACATTTTAGTAGAATATAGATCTATAGTATGCATGCCTGTATTAACACACTCTCTGATACAACTAAACAATACGTGCTGGTATTTAGGCACGTTCGGTATCTATTTCTCACTCACTACTTGATGCCACGTCAGAAGAGAATAGCTTGCCCACACGCTCTTTTTATAAGAACCAGTAAATTTTGGCCGAGCCTCGATGTTCTTAAGTTTTTGCACAATTTAAGCCTCAATTGTTCTTAAATTGTTCTTGTTTCCATCATGTCAATTATACACCTGGCACTGTCATAAAAGTTTTAGTTTACTTTTAAATTCACGTGCGGCACAGTTTTGATTTTCTTCTCAGCTCACTCAGTGTTTCTGTCTGCAGAAACACCTGCAAGGAAACGCTACGGTACATGTAATGACGTGATGTGTTGTGTTTTTCAATAAAAGCTTTCAGTTACATTTCAATCTGAAGCCGAGTCTCGATTGTTCTTAGCTTGTTCTTAATTTTTGGGCAAATTTGAGTCTCGTTCTTATAAGATTGTTCTCATAAAAAAAGCGTGTAGTTTATGATGTATGACGTTATACTGTAAGTTGATATTCAAAGTAACCGCACCATTTTCAGTTGTAAATTTTTGCTTTGTTTGAAGGGAAGTGTTTGCAATTGAAAATAGATAATTGAACAATCGCTTAATTGGGATAAATGTATTTCAGCTATTAAACATTACTTCTTAAATGAAGGAAAATTAACTAGCTCATCAACCGCAACCATGCAGTCAAAACTTTAGTACTATTCAAGAGATATATAAACAATAACTTGTATGATTATTGTGACTGACTGTTTGTACCGCGGTTATGAGTAATGACGTTGTATTACCCTTAGTGGCATGATGGACCCACTAAAACTGACCTGCTCCCAACAGTTGTGGCTTCATAGCTCAGTTGGTAGAGCACTGCACCGGTATCGCAGAGGTCACGGGTTC
>JAOBRH010446045.1:0-10584 GCA_027575125.1 Umimayanthus parasiticus | reverse complement strand
CTTCACTTATTTTATTTGATGTAACCTCATGTGAATGAAATTATTTACATCGCAGTCAGCTCATTCCTAGAGAATCACAGACAGCAAATAGTTGCGGAATTTAGCATCTTCTACAATTTCCACAGCGCTACGTGGTAAACTATTCCAATCTTTAACCGTTCTTGGCACAAAACTGAACTTGAAAATGTTTGTGCATGGATAAAAATTAATTGTGATATAATAATTATTGTTGTGCATGTGTCTAGTTCTTTTGACCGGCTTTGATAGGTCATCCAAGGGCAGGGTTGTGTTTTTATTAAGTCCCAAGTTTTTGTCAAGTTCTGTTTTGTTGCACATATACATATTCATTTACATAAAAGGACCATGGGACAATTCCCATAAAGAACAACTTTCGAATTACGTTTACCAAATCTATACCTTGAAACTATAGCGGACAATGTTGGAGGGAGCATGGGGATTGTTTGCTGTAAGTATCCTGGTAAACTCTTCTTTGAGCTCGGCTTCAGTGAGTTCCAACTGATCATCAGGCTTGATTAACTGCTTTGGCTGCAATTTGGATAAAATACAACTTAAGGAACCTACCGTATCAAACATTTCAATACAACAGCATCAACCCATTCCTTCTCTTAAAGGTGCGTTCTGAGGTACTAAATTCTTTGATAATTAAAAACCATATGGCGGTATTATGTCATTATGATGTATGTTGTATTTTGTAAATAAATTTACTCACTTTGTAGTAAGCTTGTCAGTAGCAATTTGTAATAACTTATGTGTTTTATATTACCAATTTAGAGTACCTTTTAATTGTTACAAGCTTACGCGTACAATTATCTGCCTGTTTTTCTCGCAAGGAGCGTAGTTATGCAGAAACGTCTATTTCCGGCAGAGCAAGAAAGCAGGCAAGGAAAAAACACGAAAGCTCCTTTATGAAAACGGAGGGCACAAACTCAGTAGGTATGGCCGAGCATGAATTCACAAGGTCGGTGCCTTACCAATCTAAAATATTGTTAAGTTTTAAACGAATATATTTTATTTTCTAAGAACATACATGTACGGAAAAATATTTACTAGCACATTTTTAGGATCTTGTTCATTATATCAACATTCCAGAACGATCTCAATTTCAAACAAAAACGGTGTCCAAAAATAAAACCGTCCAAAAGTTTCAACCGTCCCATAATTTTTACAGTACAATACAAAATTCTAAAAATCTTTTTTGGACGACGCCATCACATATCCAAGGCTACATATACTGCAAGCAGAGATCTCTCATATCACCACGAATAGCGAGACGAAAGAGACTCGTTCTTTTAGCAATATATACGAGATCTCTGCTTGCAGGGTGACTCAAGGCCAACATAAATGATAAAGCTACAACTAGGATTTATGCTTTACTGGTTTGTCGTTCCTTTTATCACTGGAATGGAAAACGTTTGTGAAAGAAAAGAAAACAGATAAATTCCAACTTTGAAGTAGCAGACACAAACACAGTCTTGGGGTAATTGCATTAATTGTTTTTATTCCTCAAAACCAAGAAGGTGCAGCAAAACCATTTTCAGATTTTGCTTCAATCAGTTGGCGAAAACTTACTTTACGTACACTAATGTTTCAACAAAGAGTCCGAAATTTAAAAGTCTAAATATGACGTCTGAAATTTCAGCGTCTGAAACATCGTACTAATGCAATGTTAATCTGTTAATCAATGTTTTATCCTTCTTTATTAAGTGATTGATTGTGCATGTGCTTTCACTTATCTGAGATCCATTTTTCAAGTCCTGGAAGCAATACATGTTCGGAATAAGTCATAGCATCATGAAAAACTTTCGAAAGCCAAAGTCTTTATCTGCTAGACTTAAACTCTTTAGTTCTAGTTTCGTTTTTGTGGGAAGGTGGAAAGTAATACCTGAATTGCTCTTTAAAGAAAATACACGACTGATCCGAACTAGACAGAAATTTATGACGAACAGGCGTTAGAATGCATGAGAAAGATGGCTTCTTATTGATGGTATTATCTACTAACATCTTTGAAGTTAGACATGACACTATATTTGCAGGGCGTCTCACAGCGATCGGTCTGACTAGCCCAGGCCGATGTACTTGGCCTAGAATATAGGGCGGGTATTTCAACCTGAAAACAGCACATCTACAGTTCATTTGATGCCACTTTTATTATAATTTATTATAATGATGCATAACATTGAGGGAAACAATACAGTACAAAATTTGCACTCGGTTAAGTTGAGCCAAATTGTAATGTGTATGCAGTACTATATCCCTGATTTAAACCTCTCAAAATTCCCTGACCCGACCAATCTTTTCAGTCTATGCACAACTTTAAAGACTATATTATTATGTAAGGTACCTGTGAACATCTAAATATTTAACAATGACTGGGCAAAGTTAAGTAAAAGATTGCACTCCATTAGTGGCTGCAGCAATGGATTTTTCAATTTATTAAATGCAGGAAGCAATCATGAATGTACAATGAACAGCTGACAAAATGCCAGTATTTTGTGATTAAACCAAACAAACTGTCATGTAGTAGCACTTGTTATTCACTTCTAACATTTCCTTCATTTGTTTTGTTGAGTGAATAAATCGGCACCTGAAAAGTAACTTCCTGGAAATAATGGTTCGTTTGTGCAAGGGCAATATGTCACATTGTATTTTTGCTGCAAGTATTGTTACATGCACAAGTACTGTCCATGAGTTTATCAGTCAATATGCATTAAATATTTGGATATTAGCAATACTGGAAATGTGTTTTCCAGAGTTCTTCAATGAAGTCTGTCTTCCAAGTTTAATTCAAGAAAAACACTGAAAACAAAAAAGTGAATGATAAAATATTTTTGAACTCAGTTATTACAAAATATTATAATAATTTTGTCAGTTTCTTGCCAACCTGTTAGTTGCCTATGCCTTCAGCATATTTAGCAGTTTTAATATTTACAGTAGCTGCATGCATGCCAATGACAAATCACAACATTCTGCTCATGTATCCTTGTGCAATAATAAATTATTATTGTTAAAATTACTTTTTCATTCAAAATTTATTACAGACACCTCTGAAAGTGAGCCTACATAAATTACCACATCACAATCAATCTATATCCATTTTGCAAACAGATTCATGCACTGTTGGGCCCAAAGGCAGGGGCTACACAAGGGCCACATGCACCCCTTCCCTATGGAGCCAAAAATGTCTGCCTGATGGGATCATAAAAGATTTAAAATGAAACAAAATATTGTGTTATTGGTTGGATTAACATATTTCAGCGCATTTCCAGCAATTTGAGGATCTCAAATTTAATTTTTTTCCCAGGGAAGCATACCCCCGAGCCCCCTAAAAACTTTGTGTCTTCAGCACTCACATGGCCTATCATTCAAACGTTTACTTAATTATTTAGTCCTGGATCTTAAGTACGTAATTCCCATTCCCATGAAAAATCCTGGCTACAAGCCTCATGAATAATATGTATTGTTTTGTGGTAAACACATTAATACACTAACAGTGCAAAATAATGTGCAATGCATGTATAAGACCAATCCAGCCAGTTAAATATTTAAATCATATACAAGTCACGCAATCTGATAAAAGAAACAAATTGTTTGAATTGATTGATAGAGGCAATAAACTAATATTAACCCTGAATGACTATATATAATATTATATTGATAAGCTTTATATGTTACTGATATTTACATTACCTGCATCCATTCATCCATATCATCCCCCATCTGGGTCATGTCGTCGTCATCCTGAAACAATTTCCCAATCATTATAAACAAACCTCAAAGTTACAAATGTGTATTATTAACACTCATATTTCTATGGATCCATAAATATTGTATGAATGTCTTTTGATTTTGCTACTGTGGTCCTAACCAATTGACAAAAAACAAATCAAGTAGCACAAAACAGAGGAGAGATAACTGAGGAAAATATTAGTCTCAACAAGAACAGGGACACATAGTAATCTAATTACCTTCTGATACACTCATTCAATAAAAACTTATTTTATGCTCTGAGTTGGATCCTGAACCCATGTCTATACTGAGGTCAGTTCTGGTTTTTGGGATTGCCACTAGCAGACCTGGACAGCCCAAGGCAGGTACTTTTAGCACACATTGCAATTACTAAAACAAGGCCTTGTTTTTTTATAATTCTTTTGTCAAGTTTTCTGTTCCATGACAACTATTTCGTGGCTAATTCCCAATGCCCAATGGGATCTGATTTTAGTACGTTAGTACAAGAAAACAATCTTTTTATCTGCTGAGCTTTTGGGAGCCATTATCATCCTAGTGATGGGGCCAAAAAATACAGTCTGCTGATGGAATACCATATCGTTTGCCCATGGATAGTTACTAACTGAGCACTGTGTAATACCTTTTTCTTTATTTTGATTGCTGCTGTCTTGCTTGTGCTCTTCATAGCAGGGTTCGATGGGGTCATGCCTGGTTTTTTCTCCTGTGCAAAAGACAAGTTGTACATGTCACTGTGGAATATTCAAGTATCTAACTAATCTAGTAACAGAAATTTACTGATTATCAATTCAAACTTTTGTTCTATTAAATAAAAATGCTGTTAAAAGTGAAACAATTGTCAAAATTATAAAACCCAAAATGTTCATTTATAAAGTTGAAGAAAATACCCAGAATAAACAGTCCCATTGCTTGTCTTTAAAGATGAGTTGGTGGTGCAAAATGTACTTAATTCTAATTTAAAAGTTGAGAACTTTCATCAAAGCCGAAAATTTTACATATGCTATACTCAAGGCTGGCATATCAGGGGGTAAGAGACATATTGCCCCCCCCAACCTCTCAAACTTTCAGATGGATGAAGAAAACAAGTCCAGAATGATTCTCTGCTATAGGCAAAATATAAATAAAACAGAAAAATATGCTCAAGATGCAGGTAATAACATTCTACATAGCACAAAATTTACCAGAAAAATATGCACCCAGCCCTCTTGAAGGCTTGTGCCTTTCGCACTTGCAAAAGCACTGTCTAGAGCTATCTTGTGTCGTTGTAGATCACAGCCCACCCAACATTTAAGTGCTAGAACTGCAGATCTTTGCAGATAATAATATTAATATTAATAATAATAATAATAATAATAATAATAATAATAATAACAATGTCTTTACAGACCATCAAGCTGGGGATCTGTGCTATGCTCCCAGAAAAAATTTAAATAATTCTCAAAAATTATTATCTAGCTAGGCCAGGGTGTCTGAAATTTGTGGATGAAGAAACTTGAATTAGTATTCATGAAAAATTGTGGATAAATTAAAGATGCATGTTGGCTTTTTTCTTTTGGAGTTTTGGTCAATCAAAAGTGAAGAGAATGTGGTTCATTAAAGACCAGGAAAAGCAAGAGCAAAACTGAAATTGATTATTCATATGAAATACAGGATTTGAAACTTGTTGTAGAATATAGTATTATAAAATACTCTTCATTAATTTTGACGTTTGTTATGTTCAACAGTACTGTCAGACAAACAACGAAGAAATATGCAAGCTCGGGATATAATTTGAATTCTTCTGCCACCATCCAGTATAAGACTCTAAATATATCTATGATGAAACGTGAAAAAAACCTTTAAAAAAATCATTTGTCCGGTATGCAACATGTATACAGTATTTACATATATATATATATATATATAGTTTACATGTATACCAACTTGCAGACGACACAAAACATGGCGCCAACCCGAGTTGATTTTTCAAAAACGAACAGAACTTTAATCTTCTCTTACCACTTTTGCACCTTTTCCTTGCCCCTTCTTCATCTTGCATTTGTTTTTTCACAGCCTTGGTATAAAACGTGTGAATGAGTTATCCACAAATACACAGAATATTGAAGAAATTGAAGTTCGCTGTCTTGAAACACAGGAAACCTCGTTTCCATGGAAATATCTGCTTGTCTAAACATGAAAACGAGGCCGTAAGATTGGTCGATGGTCTCGTCCCCAGGCTTCCAGAGCAGAAAACATGGAGAGTGAAGACGACAGTTGCAACAGTGACGAACTTTTGGATGATATTATAGAGAAGATCACTCAATCAAATGATGAAACTGTTGCCAAGCAGTCGCCGAAAAGCCGGCTTCGAGATCCTTTAAACAACACGGACTACTATCTGAACTTCCTGAGATATGTGAAGTCAAAACCACTCGGCAGTGTGATAGGGCCAGAGGCCGGCGTCAAAGGCAAAGCACAAGATGAAGATTTTCCAGAGCGTCCTGAAAAAAATAATTACTCGGAGCGTGAAGATGATATCTATACAAACGTGGAAGACAATTTTCATTCAGACCAAAGTCATGGATTTTCGGGAGAGATTGCAAGAGCGCTAGATTTGGAAACAGGGCTTTCCGAGGGCGGCGATGTTGGTGATTCCATCAATGAAACAAGTCGACCAAGCGTTGTGCTTGTTCATGATGACAAGATGTTTATCCAGGAAATAACAGAAAATGGAAAAGATTAATAGACGTTACTCATTGGGCAAAGCAGTGAGAACAAGCTATTCAGCTCGATATTTTCCAAGATAGGTGTTTCAGTCTTGAAAGCTCAGCCACAGCAGCAAGACGATGATGATGATGATTGAAAGATTTTTAAAATTTTTAAAAATCATCATTTTACATATAGCTGTCCATGTTGAGCTGGAAGGTGGGGAGAGATTGGTGGGGGAGGGGCAGATTAGGGATTCCAGGCATACCATAAAATCCCACTTTTAAGCCCCCTGGATATAAGCCCATCCATTTGCCAATGAATATATTATTCTGGATATAAGCCTTACAACACCTCACACAGGACGCAATAACTGCATTGACAGCTGACGTTCCGCCAATGATCCAAAAACCACTGACCATATCTTGTTGAAGGTTATGCCCTTACCTTGATGCCTGACCTGCTCATGGTAGTACTTGATGTTGAGTCGGGTGATATGGTTGTTGCTAGGCAGAATCACAGGGTGTTTAATGACGTCCGGTAGGTCTGCCTGCACCAAACACCCGCGAACACGTAATACACCTTGTCTGTCCATAAACGGGTCTAGTTTTGACAGGCTGCTTTTCAACTTCAAATTCATTTCTTCATGGGAGCTGTCCTGTCCTAGGGCCTTGATCTCTTCAGGGAAGGTCTCAGCTTGCGCTGACTTGATGATGATCAATCCAGCTTCTTCAATATCTTTGGTGTTAACGTCTCTCTCACTGCTTGCATTCTTCTTGACATGATCTTTGAGGATTTCGATAAACTTAGTACACTGAGCTATAACCCTTAAATTTAACTCAGTACCAGTCTGAGTATCATTTGATTCCTTCAGTGATGGAAGGCATTCTTGACGTTTGCCTGGAGGTAGCCATGGTACTCGCTAACTTCTTGACTTCCTTGTCATCGTCTGCCAGTTCGAATCCATCTTCAGTAGCTGGCCACTTGGATTTGTCTTTGAAATAAATTCTCTGTTTATTGTTATGCACAATAAATGTATTATAAATGTAACTCAAAATGTAATGGTATGTTAGCTTTAATTTGTTTCTCAGATACGTTTTATCCCGTCGTTCCGAAACATTTTTTTTATTCCACTTATAAGCCCACCCAGATATAAGCCCCCCTGTTTATAAGCCCACCCAAAACCCCTTTTGAAGTTATATAAGCCCAGGGTTTTAAAGTGGGGTTTTATGGTAGCTCAGGTGGCACAATTGAATTAACACACTAACAGACAAATGATGAAATGGTCAAAATAAAATATCCCCACCATAAGTAGTCAGTTGCTGTCTAGTCCCCCACATATTCCCAGCCTACCCCTCTTCCATCTAACACTGATAGGTGTATTATTAATGCAAGGCATAAATAACCTAATGAGCCAATTTTCAACCAGTGGAACGGTTTGTCTTGATTTAACCCAAACTATATAACCACAAGTATGCCCCATTTTTGGCTGATGAAGAGCTAAAACTCGCAATCAAAGGTTGGTTTTCAAACCAATCTCAAAGCCAAAAAGCTTCTACTGTATATACCTCAAGGTTACTATTGTTAGCAGCTATATTAATTTTAGTGGGCTGAAATTGCTAGTATTCAGTTCTTACTAAAATTAGTTAACATTTTTTATTATAGCTGTATATATGTTCAATAAAAATCTTAAAGTCAGTCTAAAATTAGTTGTCAATAAATCTTGCTCAGACAAACTAGTAGCCTTAAAGTGTACAACTACCGTAACACATTTAGCTTAGGGGCCAATCAATAGTTATCATGGGTTGTGGCTAAATATGTTTTGGGATCACAAAATTCTTATCCTGGACTTTTTTCAGTGCATTAAGCAGGTGCTTGATACTGTGCTATTGCGTACTTTGTTGACCATTTGATGATGAATTGGTCGAGTTCTTTATAAAAAGAAATGAACAAGTTTGTCGACACCTTGGAACTCTAAGTAAAAAGTCAGCTGTCAGCTTCCTGACGCCCAATTATAAATTTTCCAAGCTTGCAGTCAAGTGTTGGTGAAGCCTACTGTCAGCTTTGTTTTTCACAAATTACTCATTTCAACAGACATTTCTTGCCAGTGAATGAGTGGTAGTTTTTATCGGGGTATACAGTTCTTTGTTGGACCATCAAATCTTGACACAACAAGAAATTGTTTCTAAACGTTATAAATGTATAAATGACTCGTCCCATACTCTTCAAAGCCTTTGTTGTACTTGACAAATTATCTCGATTTCTCTTTTTTTGACCAGAGCCTATAGCAGGAATTTATACCAGGTGACCTGAGACTGCAAAAACTAACCAATCAGCGCAGGGCAGAAATAAATTATAAAGCTTCACAGAATCCTATGCGCGCGCAGTTTGCTCGAGTGAACGCGTTTAGTTGAAGGACTAACTGTTACAGAATAAACGAATCTCTGGGAATCTGAAAGCATTGCAGAGGATTGTTTACATGTATACATCACACACAATCACTCTTGACAGAGGACATTCTGAACATGAAAACATTGCTTCAGCCAATAACTTGGCAACGTAGATGTAGCATTTGCATTTTCTTACATTTGACTAAATAAATTCGAAAAATGTCAATAGTTGTGGCAAAGAGGCTTGATGTTCAAAGCAATCCAAGTTTGGTTTATGCACTATGTGCTGCATGTTTTCAATGCTATCAGGAAAAAAAGACATTTCTCTAGCGATTGAACACTCAAAAGGATTGCCACCAATAAATAACGTCACAGCTCAAAGCATCATCATCATCATCCTCATCCTCATCATCATCGTCCTCCTCCTCATCATCATCATCCTCCTCCTCCTCCTCATCATCATCATCATCATCATCTGTGGGGCCTTGGACCTATTGTTCCTTTTGCGTGGTCATTTTGAAACGGAAAGCTAAACTTCGCCTGTGCACCACCAAGAAAAATCCAAGTTTAATTTTTTTTGCTTCACTTGTAGATAAGGACCGTTGAGCTGATTCTAAATATGCAAAATCCTACATGTGATATAACAACTTTTAGTGAAAGTCACAAAACTTTGGCGTTCTTAGGTTTGAATATGGCGCGGGCACTTTCTGCCATTGGGTTAAACATAAGTGCAAATTTTGTTTTCATACAACTTGCACTATGTTGGACCACCAACTTGCGTTAACTTAAATTGGGAAAAGCTCGTGTTGTAAGATCGAACAACGAAGAGCTTGCATGTATTACGTCGGTCGGGAATGTAACTGGGTTTTTTTTTTGTGACGTTGGGAAAGCTCCCTTGTAATATAAAAGAGCGCTCTCTCTCTTTTATCAAGATATACGTGATTCAATTCCGCACCGTGGGGTAAAAAGACTTGTCTTGCAATACAGTTCTATCATTTGTCCTCAACTTCGTGTTATTCTTTTATATGGCACTCGTGGGAGCCCATTGGAATCACAAAACACGAGAAGTGAGTGAAACATATTTATTTTATTATACTTTCAACCATATAGTTAGTCTCCCTCTACTATGTTTCAACTTGATCTATAAATGAAGACTTTATTACGCTTTTCGCTTATTTATCCAAATCCACTCGAAAATTGACCGTTGTGGTGAAATATAGCAAAAGACTAAGATCACGAGAACGTAATTTGCAGTCACTTCTCTTGTCCAGTCCACGAACTATTCGAACGGTCTGCGTGCCTTGTAGTCTATCTGCTAGAATTTCGGAACGACAGCCGTGAAAATATATGTCACAGGCCCGTAGGCAGGGGGGTGCGCACGCTCCTCCCCCCCCCCCCCACAAAGAGCCAAAAAGGTCCGTCTTACTGATACCAAAATAGCGTGGTGGTGGTAGGTTTGACAATTTCAGTGCATTTCCAGCAGTTTGAAGACCTCAAATTTCAATTTATTTTCCCGGGGAGCATGTCCCCGGACCTCCCTAAAACCCATGCAGTGTGTCCAACTGTTCCAAATTAGGTGGGACAGTCCCGACTCGACTTGAGAAATTCGACTTGAGAATTCCGACTCGACTTCAGTCGGGACACGGCGAGTTTGTAGAAGGAGGAACTAGACTCAGTGGTAAGGTACACGGGATCTTTTTATTCTGTCCTCGCTATCGTGACTAGCGACTACCCAAAGACGTTT
>JAOBRH010445822.1:1875-17538 GCA_027575125.1 Umimayanthus parasiticus | reverse complement strand
AAGCTGGGCGATGTTACCACTTCGCAAGGAAGCGAGTTCCATACTCTGAGTGTTCGTGGGAAAAATGAGTAACAATGTAGAACTGTTGTTTATGTGCGCTCTCTGGTGATGGCTCTTTATGTGTGATTATGTGAGATTATGTGTGATGGCTTTTAGTAACTGTGTGCGACGGTGTTTGATAGAATGCACCTTTGTGTGATTGTATATGTCTGCATTTGACTGTGTTTGACTTTCTATGACCACATGTGGCTGTACATAACATGTTCACGACTGAGTAATTGTGTGACTGTAAGTGTTTATCACTGCGTTCTACTTTGTGACAATATGTGACTGCCTGTAACAAGTATGATAGCCTAAGACTATGTAACTGAGCAGCTGTGTGTTTCCACATACGTTTGATTAATCTTGTTTACGACCGTTTTAATTTCTGCCACATCCTCTTCCAGTCCGTCTTCCACAAGATAAGAAGCCATGATCTATTTTTTCAAAAAGAAAAGAAACAAAGTAAATATGAGAAACTTCATTGTTGAATTTTTTTTTGTTTCGTGTTGTCACAGATATTTCCACGCGTATGTCATTTTAGAGACTTTGGAGTAGTAGGTTATTAATATACGTTATATACATACATACATACATACATATAGACACACTTACATACATGTATACATACATACATACATAAAGAGGGAGGGAAAGAGAGAGAGAGAGAAAGAAAGAGAGAGAGAGAGAGAGAGATGGTTGAAAGGATATAGGTGAAATTATATGTGGATAGAGACAGGGATGAAGAAACAGACGGTTAGTTATGGAATGTAGAAATAGGTCACGTGATAAAGATTAAAGAAAGGTCCTCACATAGTTGCTGAAAGAAACGAAATGTATGTTGAAAGAAGGCCCTGGTTAATTAAACTTTATCATTATCATTATTATAGTTATAATTCTTATTACTATTATTATTATTATTACTATTATTATTACTATTATTGTTATTAGTTTTTCGCAACTACGTCTACATTGCCGAAAGGTCAAACATCATATCTTACGTCTAGAAACTGGCAGAACGAGTTCGCCAGCAACACGTGCGAGCCAAATTCCACCCAGCGTAACACCATCTGTACGACACTGCAAAGTAAAAATACCAAGAAACTGTAGGAAAATAAAGCAATATTTTATTCAAGTTTAAATGTTTCAGAGTCCTGCGATCACATTCTGTATACTATATACATACTATACTGAAATATGAGTAAAATTTACATGACGTTGTTACGTCACAGCTTTTCCACTGTACACGGCTGCGTGAAAGGTCGTGGGTTTCGCCGTATGGTGAGGGCACACAGATAGTTAGGGAATCGAGTGGCGTACGATTCAATCACACAGAAGTTACGTAGAACGAGGTTATTCAAGTTATTAACTGTTTCAATCAAGGTATTGTCTGTCGTGAACCAATGACCACAAGAGCTTTGTGTAGGAATTTAGAATAGAAGAGCCATGACATATACCAGTGTCACAGGAGTCTTTCTTGAAATATGCCACAAATTCAGGATGCTTAATCCATTGGAAACGGAATGAATTCAAACAGTTATCAATTTCAAATTCACCCTTATTGTTCAAGTTATGGTTACCTCTTCTTGACTGCTGCTGTATGTTTGCTAACGTGTAGTTCAAACCAATTTGCCTGCGTTTTTATCTCTTTGTACGAATCAGTTCCACGATAACTAAAAATATGTTAAGGTCAGCTGACAAGTTAGCTGCTTAAATCACTCTTTTTACCACTTCAAGGAATATCTCTAAAATTGCATGAAAAACAACGCAACCCTAGCCCCCCAGGATCATCAGGATGGAAACATAGTTAAACTGAAGTCGCGGATAATGATCCTGCAAATATGCTACATCATTACAGAACCAAATCAAATTGTAGTTCATACATATCATGTTGTCCACACAATTCAATTTCGTAAAAACCACTGGGACAGGAAACCGGGAACTGTCAAACTCTTGCTCAATAAACTGAATTGGACACTCTTCAAACCCGAAGACAGAAAGTAAGACTTTAAAATGTTTTACAAGTCTCGTAGACATCCCATTGCCATACCACTTTATCCCACTGCCAGCGAAGATGACACGGCAGTATCACCCGAAGAGATACTTACACTGAATGCAAACAGATATAAAGGGACGTTTTTTCAAACACGGTCCACATGTGGAACAACCTCACTCCAGAAATCCTGGACCTGCCAACCGTGTCCAAATTCCGACTTGCTCTAAATAATTTTTATTAGCTACCTTGTTGCTTTTCAGTTAAACTTGTTACATTCTGTTGTGAGTAGTTTTGCACTGCACAGATTATAACTTTATTTCCACTAGCACTTCTCGTACACGCGTAATGGCTATCACGTACCTTTGTGGATTAAAACTATAAAAGTAAAATCAAATGGTGTACCAGCAAGTGCCGATGTCGTCTTAAGGGGGAGCAACACGTAAAGTTGACTTTTCAGGTTCAATTACGTCGTAATCGCCAGTATCTTCGTTGCAATTTGAAAATACAAATTTGAATCACAGCGACACAGTACTGTACTTGATAAATTATTCACAAATATTTTGAGAATTTTGGGAGATAATTTGGGACGAAAAGTGATAGTACGATTTGTTAATTTTGAAGGAGTTTGTAGTTTTTATGGATTCTAAGTAAGTTTAAAATTAATTGCGGTGTTGCTCCCCTTAAACAATTAGTATTTTATCATTATTTCAGCTGCAATGCTTATTCAAGTCATTTTTAACGACATATCCTATGGTATGGGCAAAGCGAGAGAACGTTTGAAAGAATGAACAAACGAACATAGATACTAAATATGAAACCAATATACAACTGGATGAATATGAAAATGCACAAAAATTACAAATGGTACGAGCAAATGTTAACATTTTAAAGGATACTTGGATAGCAATAGTGAGCAGAGTTCTTCGGTTGACATGAACACGCCGTAGGTAAGGAGGAAGACGTCCAACAATGTCTCTGCAATCACAACCAAAACAATTGTTAGAAACGTACGTAGAACTTGATTAATGTAAACCATCTATGTAAATAAATTATGCTATTTTTGAGCAAAAACCTCAACATAGCAAAAACAAGTTCAGGAACCTTGCCAAAAAAGCTTCAAACATTTACGATAATAGACTCTCAGTACAATAAGAATTGTAAATCCTACCATCAACCGTTCTTGACTTGTCCGTACCAATCTCCAGCAGATGTTCTACCATTTTGTCTGGCGTTCCTGCTACTACCGAGTACCTTCAATGTAGCAGATCATCATCAATAACTATGCAATTGGAACTCACTGTAAAATAACCTTGAACGAGCCCGGGGCACACTTTTCAGAATCTCCTCTGGAGTACAAGGGCTTTTTCAAAGCCGTATTTTCCAGGTTAGAGCAAAGTTATCCTATCCATCCCAATGAAGCCACAAGGGATCCTAAATCCATCCTATCTCAGTCAAAAGGGATCCTGTAGGCATCACTTAAGAAGGTGCTTCTCTTTGATTTTGTAAGAAATTAGATGATTGGAAAGGAAACTGGAAAAAGATGGAGTTGTTGGACATGCTAAATTCGTATTGGAGAGATTCAAGGTGTCAGTCACCTCGGGTTGAAAACAAACCAATTTTGAACTTTCTCAATTTCCTTTTATGACTAAAAGAACTTCTTCAAATTAAAGTATCTATCTCCCAAACTACATTTTGTGCTCTCTAAATTCTCACGGAAAATTAAGGTAATAATTGATAACTTCTGTTTTAAAGGTTTTCCACCTCAATATTACTTCTCTTTAAAGTAATTAAAGAGAAGTAATATTGCAAAACGCACCGTCGTTCAAAGGAGCTCGTCTTTCACGAGCTTTCTGACAGAATATTTTGACAGAAACAAAACTTGTTCAACAGGTTTTAAACCAGCTTGCGCGTTGCGTATGATTGCTGTAAATAGGTAAACAAAATATTGATAAGAAATACATTTATTAAGAGCTTACTGTCCTCTTCCAACATTTCCTTTAGAATATCTTTGTGCAGCCATTCTTTCAAGTATAAGAACATCTCTACCATGTTCCTTTAATCGCACAGTATTTGCCTCAACATCCTGGGTAGAGTCAATTGAAACAAGATAGAAATGAGATGAATCGTGCGTAAGGGAGACTGGTCAGTAAACAAGTTGTATGGGTTTGTATGACACTACTATTTTATTTCATGTTTTCTGTCTGTTTCTCAATTATTGCTTACCTGCATTATTCGATTATAGTCGTCTTTACCAACTCGGAGAAACTCGCAATTATCCTCATTTGTCTCAATTGTAGCTGCCCTAAAATTTCGTATAAAAGCAACAGTTTATCTCTGCATGTGCAAAGTTTCTTTGTTGAAAAGTTTTCTTTATGTTTATTTATTTACAAGAGAGAAAAAAAGCTGCTTTTGCCTGCTAGATGAGTAAAAGAGCTGTTTTAACTCAGAACATTTATACAGAATTGCAATGTTGAACGGATTCATGCAACCAAAGTGCCTTCGGAAGTCATAGTAAGTTTAGGATCTCGTTATGTAAGTTAAGGTAACCGAAATTTCAGTGAATTACACAGAACACACGAAAACACCGATTAGTAACACCTGTGGAATGAAAATTAAAATGCGAAAGCTTCGCAGACTTTTGAACGGCTGTATGCTCTCTGGTATGGGATAAAAACCCTAGGTATCTTTGTTATTGATCATTAGGAGAAGGGAACAGGCTGTATACCTGGGTGCATCGTTAACAAGTGCAAGTTTACCAAAGTCGTCTCCTTTGTTTAGCTGACACACCACGCCCTGCAGCAACACAAAACTAAAGTTTGTATTCACAATGATGATAACAAGACAAGAGAGTGTAAAGCTACGTATCGTAATACATCATTGATACTACCTTAAATTATGAGTAGTAGCAATACAATAAGAGAGTACATGAAGTAAGGTGAGGGGATACACCATACTAGTTTTAAACAAAGAGAGCATGATGCTAAGAGAGAGAATATACGGTACTACTATTAAACCAAGAGAGTATGAATACAACTGATAGTACCCTTAAACCAAAAGAGTATATGAAGTTAATTGAGGAAATACCCTATGCTTTCCTTAAGGCCGCTACACACGAGCCATTTTTTTTGTCGGGAAGCTCCCGATTTTTTAACGCCGGCAAAAAATCGGCTTGTGTGTGGTAGTTCTCGACAAGTTTCAGACAGGATTTCTTGTCGGGGACAGAGATTCATTGTGCATGCTTGATCCAAAAACGTCGGCCGATAAAAACTCGGTACGTGTGTGGTGGGTTCAGACAAATTGTCGGGAGCAGAGCTTGCTTCGACCAATCACGGATCAGAATATATATTACGTGGGAAACATTACACCAAGAGAGAATGAAGCTAAGAAGGTGCTCAAGAGTACACGATACTAGCATTAAACCAAAAGGGTACGATGCCAAGAGAGTGAACACACTATATCGCTGAACCTTCTACCAACAGAGAATGGATTGAAGCTAAGAGGGTACTTAAGTGTACACAATACTAGCATTAAACCAAAAGAGTATAATAGTAGTAGTGGAATGAGAGTACTACGCCAACCGCGCAGCCGGCAAAGGAATAGCGACGCCCCCTAGATGACGTCACGGGCGGGAAGCGGGATAGCTACTGCCCTAGATGATGTCATGGGCGGGATGGTTTAGTTAACTCCAAACCGGTTTGAACAAGTTTGACTAGCGCCGCCAGTCTGACTGGTTTTGAGCCTGTTTAACTGGTATAATGGCACCGTCAGATCCCGCCTTATACTTTTCGAACATTAACTTTTTGTCAAAAGTTAAAGGGCTTTTTTCAATTTGAAGCCACTTATACGGCCTTTTAGAAGCGATCAAATATAACAATCTGCTGCTATTTGTAGTGAATTTTATTAGCTTCTTAATGGTACCAATAACAAAACAATATTCAATTTCGTTTTTTAGTTTCTTTCACTGAAGTGCGCATGTGTTGTCTCCCAAACTTTTTACGCGTATGCGTTATGCTGTCAGAATGTTATAGTCTAAGTGTGGCAAGAAGAAGAAGGATACACTAAAGGAAATAGAAGAAATGTACCCACTCTTTAAGAAGACAGGCTGGAAGAAAGCAGACTAGCAAAAGGACAGATTATGAACTCCATTTCATAAACATGTATGGAAGAATATTTAAAGAACTTTGAAATACTTGTAGACATCCAGCTCAGAGAACAATGGAAACAGTATTAAATGCTGTACTTGTTATGAGCGAAATCATTTTTTTGTTAAAACTTTAATCAGTTTACAATGTTTATTCTACATCAATATTTCTCAGGCATTTTTCCAATGATTTTAAATCTTCCAACCTTTTCTCTTTTCTCCCTTTTACAAGCATAATATCCCTTATCTTCAGGGCTTGCCTTGACGTAGCTAAACCACTCTGGTTTCCTCCTTTTTCTCGGTTGCTGAATTGTGCGTTCTGTGGAATCAGACAGGGTGGGGATAGGAATACCTAACGGGGTCGAAACTGTGGCAGCCTCTTCTGTTTGCTTAGGTGGTGTCATTTTTCCCTCCTCCTCCTCATTCCTCCTCATTTTTCCCTCCTCCTCCTCCTCCTCCTCCTACTGCTCCTCCTCATTTCTTCCTCATTCCTCCTCATTTTTTCTTCCTCCTCTTTCTCATTTTTCCTCATTTTTCCTTCCTCCTACTCAGTTTTCCTCCTCCTCCTCATTCCTCCTCATTTTTCCCTCCTCCTCCTCCTCCTCCTCCTCCTCATTTCTTCCTCATTCCTCCTCATTTTTCCTTCCTTCTTCCTCCTTTCTTCTTGAATGACCTACTACATCGTATGATCTGAGGTGGGAGGGGCTAACCAGTTCTTACCGGTTCCAGGGGGTACCACCAATCCCACCCAGTTTAAAAATAGGTCCAGACCAGTGGGATCTGACGAAGTAACAGTGCCATTATACTAGTCAAACAGGTTCAGAACCAGTCAGACTGGCGGCGCTAGTCAAACTTGTTCAAACCGGTTTGGAGCTAACTAAACTATCCCGCCCATGTCGTCATCTAAGGGGCGTGGCTATCCCACTTCCCGTCCGTTACGTCATCTAGGGGGCGTGACTATTCCTGCGCCAGCTGCGCCGGCTGGCGCAGTACTATCATTCTACTACTACCTTATGATGCTGAGAGAGTGAACACACCATACCGCTGAACCTTCTCACCATGAGAGAATGGATTGAAGCTAAGAGGGTGCTCAAGAGTACACAATACTACCATTACACCAAAAGAGTATGATACCAAGAGAGTGAACACACCATACCGCTGAACCTTCTACCAACAGAGAATGGATTGAAGCTAAGAGGGTCCATTACACCAAAAGAGTATGATGCCAAGAGAGTGAACACACCATGCCGCTGAACCTTCTACCAACAGAGAATGGATTGAAGCCAAGAGAAAGAATAAACAATTTAGAAACTCAGAAACCATTAATTACGGGGAGGAGGGCTGGTCATTTCATGGAGGATCACGATTTTTTCAGAATTGCTCTTAAATCAACAAATACTATCCCCTGGAATGACGTTTGGAATACTTGTAGATGTTTTCCAAAGGCAGTGTCCAGCTTTAATTTTGTTCTCACCCAATTTTGGCCATATATTTGTTAAGCATATATACCGTATTTATTCGAATAAGCAGCCAGCCTCAAACAAGCGCCCGCTCTGAAGACCAAAAAAGCTAATAAGCGCAAGCCTAGAATAAACGCCCTCCCTCCCAACAGGAAAATATCGTAAATACTCGGTATGAAATTAGAGCACTGTTCTTTCTTCTTTGGTTATGCTGATGGAGAGCTTGATGGAAAATAAACTTACGGAAAATGTAGGCGCTCAGCCTCGAATAAGCGTCCACCCTTAAAGTCCAAAAATTAAACGCTCAGGGCGCTTATTCGAACAAATACGGTACCTTTTGTAGAATTCGATAATTGGAACAATTGAGGAGTAAGTTAGTTTGAAGTTATTGGACTTATTTGCCGTCGGATCTTAATGAGAAACACGGTTGGCAAAGCGCCTGGTCTCGAGTGAAACGTTCTAAATACATGTCGACGGCGTTTAATTGCGCAAGTAGCGTAACCAATTTTTACAAACTAATTTAATATAATTTCATTACCTTGCCATAAACAAGCACATTAACACTTCCCTTGAGAATGATGTACCACGAGGCTCCCTGCTCCCCCTGGCCGAAAACTGAGCAGTAGAGGAAACATTCACTCTCACTATGTTTATCAACATCTATCTTCTCCTTACAGTAACAATATAACAAAAGTTGATTGGTTTTCAGAATATGGAAATTGAACATCAACTCCAACTTTTACAGATGAAATGTATGTTCTCCCAGCCTATTAATAACAAACATATGGAGAAACGTAATGAGAATTTGATACAGTACTCTGCGGACGTAAGACTTGGTTCATACTAGCGACGGAAGCAGAAGCAGAGATGGAAACGGAGATCCGTTCAAGTATGAATCGTGAAAACGGAGAGGGAAGCACAAGCAAATGCTCGATGGAAGCGGATACGGAAGTAACGGATCGTTACTTTTTCTTCCGTCACCGATTCTGCTTCTGTCGAGCTTACGTCGCAAACTTCCAAGTGTGAACCAGTACTGACGGAAGCGCTAGCGGAAAAGGGATGAGCCGTCTCTGTCTCTGCTTCCGGGCTTAAGACTTTCTCATATATCAAGATGTATTCCTGCTAGTTTTTGTAAACTGGTGCTACAACAACTTTTTGTTTCCATGGCAGCTTGACGAGGCGTCGACTACACCCTTTTAGCATTCACTGCACTTATACATGTACTAACAGTCGGTGAACCTTCTTTGTTGCATCAAAGTTATTTGTTGCATCAACTTATTTGTTGAATCAAACTTATTTGACTATCGAAAAGCATAGCTAAGCAAAGTGGGTGGCACCACAATCTGAAGACAGAATTATTCAAAAATCCCTGTCAATTTGCAAGCAATTTTAATACAGTTAAAAAGGGGATTCAGTAACTATTTTGTGTTTAAAATGTAGTCAATTTCTCAAATATATTGCATTTGAGGCCCTGTCAAGTTGCCACGAAAAGAAACGTTTCAGTGGAAGAACAAGCGTTGAAAGCTGAAAAAGGTATTGTAACACTAGCTATTAACAAAAAAAGAGTAGTCCTTCAGTACTAATGACTATTACTAATGACTAGTACTAAGCTTTTCATAACGTTCAGTGGCAATGAAAATAAAGGTGAAAATGAAAACCTAATTGGAGCCACCTACGTTCGTGCGGCTGTGCGTACTTACTCATTGTTCCTTTGGCAACATGTGTCTCCAACACGAACGCAGCGGCTAGCTCTCGCTTGACCTAAAACAACATGAGAGTCTGCTGTTACTGAAGAACTCACGAGTGCGCGACAGTGGCACTAACGTGTATTAAATGTAAGGATTCCAATATCTATTTGAACAAGTTAAGAGTGAAATGTTGCGATAACGCAGATGTTTTCTGGAAACAAGGGCATCAAAAGAAACGTGTATTATTTATCTATTTAAGTATTTGATATCTATTTAAATATTTGATATTCAGTATATCCGAGATCCCGGGAAATACTTCCATAATCATATACATGAAAAAAATCACTTGATTCTGATTGGCTAAGAACAGTGCAATTACTTTGTAATTCTGTGCAAAAATGTTAAATTTCATGCAATTACAACTACAACAAAGTGAAATCTGATTGGCCCAGAAACATTTCTATTCAAAATAAACTAATCACGCGCAACAAGAAAGTGGTGTGATCTGACATGCTATGCATGTTTTTTACTCGTTCAATATGGAATTAATTTACACTTGTGTGTTTTAAAGATCTCAAATTGTGTTCACCCTGACGGGCTCGTGCAATTTTGTTTCTCTTTGAAACACACTCGTGCAAATTACTTCCATATTCAACTCGTAACGGTTCGATTACCTGTACCAACTGACTACGCAGAGCCTTTTATTGGTTTTTGGCCGATTTGGTATGGAACAGGGTTTACTTTAGTTATTTCACAATTTCCTTACTTGTCTGGATAAAACCTTGGTTTTCGCGAAGTCTGTGAATCATAAAATTGCTTCGAAGTTTGGTCTAAAATGGAGTATATTATTTTAGTTTGGTTTGAACTAGGGTTAAGAAAATCCGTCAATGCAAACTTTGAAAGCTTGGACGGTATACTCTCGGCGTCCAAATGACTTTATACACATGAAATTTGCCACGTGTACAATTTTCTATGCAGAGCAGCAAAAACAATGTGTCACAGAAAACGTGCTCGTGGGGATGAGGATTAAATCCCTATCAAGTGGTGTTCTTAATTTTGATTGGACAACTAGCAAATTTTTATTGGATGCGTAAGGATTTATCCGCTGGACAAAGTTATCTAATCTTTGAATAACCCGGTCCGGATGGAAATCGTCTGAACAAGAAGCACATTCGCCCCACTGTCCGATCCACTCTATCCGAATGAAATCAGATTACCAAATCGTAGGTTTAAGTTTGCCCAGTTCAATGGCTAGAACTGGTGAGAGTTGACACGAATCTAAAAACGAACATACAAAATTCGTACAACTCAGATTCGTGAAAACTTGAGTATGCGCGATAGTTACACAATTCGATAGCATGGCACGAGAGTCTGGTTTAATACAATACAATACAATACAAAACAATATGTACAATACAATACAATACAATACAACACAATACAAAACAATACAATACAAAACAATACAATACTTTAATTATATAGCGCTAGTTCCATTCAGCTCAAAAGCGCTTTAAAATAATATAAAAGTACAACAAAAAATAACCCTGTCATTGAGACATTTTTAAGAAAATGTTACATTAAAAATGTTTGAAAAATATACAAAAAAATAGTTGAAAATATAGCTAAAATAATTGTTAAATAAATATGTTTTAACGGGTCTTTTTAACTTTCAAGTGGCTCCTCTTGCGGAATTGGACAGGCAACTCATTCCAGAGTCTTGGTGCAGCATACGAATATGAACGATTCCCACATGTTACCAATTTCGCTTGCGGAACTCGTAGTAAACATTTAGTTAAAGAGCGAAGTGTCCCGTTTGGTATATAGGGCTGCAGCATCTCTCGTATATATTTGGGAACAAGTCCATTTAGAGTTTTATATGTGACTAGAAGTATTATATAGTCGATTCTGTGGCTAACTGGCAGCTAGTTGACTGGCGTAATATGGTCGTGTTTCTTGGTACGGGTCACAAGGCGGGCCGTACATTTCTGCACGTTCTGAAGTCCATCTATTCAAAACTTTGGTAGACCGTCACAAAATAAGTAGCAAATTGCAATTGTCCAATAGTCCATTTCACAATTTCGGAAAGGTAACCAAGCCTCTACTTGAAACTGAGGCGAAGGTTGACCTGGCACAGTTAGAAAAGTGGAAATAATTATCATAAATCCATTAGCAAGCATGTCTACTATTTCACGAACTCTGAAATGGACTATTGGACAATTGCAATTTGCTTACAATTGCTTAAAGCTTACCCCAACTCAGAAAACTGTCGGTACAAATCGATTAGTGTGAAGAAACTCACCGTGGTAGAGAGATGAGATAGTACTTTGATGTGAAGCAGCTCCTCGAATATTATGTCTAAATCCTCAGGAGTCCTCTCCCGTGACCTACCAAATAGTTTTTACTTCTTGTTAAACAAAACTCAAAGATTGCCTTCATACAAGTAACATGCAAAATGGCAGATTAGAATGGAACTAATAAATTAAGCTTCCGTACTGCACTGTATTTTACGCTAGGATTTTTAAAATAACGAAATAGTTTCTAGTGCTCAGCAAATATTTTGCAGTAGTTGATTACGTCTTTATGCATTACATTGTCGACAGGTAATCTCTCGGCTCCAATCAGTATAATGTTTTTCTCACTCCTTTTTTTTACTTTTTCTATTTTTAGAAATGGTTAGTACAATAGGAAAAAATCAGTAAATCGTCAATTCTTTGCACCTGGAAAACTGTAACATTCCAATCTTGGTTGCGCTGTGCAAAGATATATTGTATAGGTCGCACAATACATTAAAGTGAAGTTAAAGTGATGAACGACTCAACTATAACAAGTGGCATTATTTTCAATTGTCTTTGAGAATTATGAGGTATCGGTCTAACCGTAAAATTCCGAAAACAAGCCCCGAGGCTTATATTTTTCAAAGACGCTTTTTGAGGAGCTTATTTTTAGAAGGGGCTTATATTCGGCGGGGCTTATTGTAGGAGAGAAATTTGCGTTTCAAAATTGGCCGGGCATATAATTGGAGGAAAATTTGTGTCAAAATGTTTGAATGTGCAACTGGCAATAATAGGGTTTGGGTTAGAAATTTGCAACAAATTATTCACACTAAAAATGCCAAGTTCAAACACAACGGCGATAAACTTTAGTACAAAGCAAATACAATAAAAAACGGTAAACGTAGTTCAAGCTCAAAGTTCACGATATCTATGAAAGTTCATATCGTTCTTCATCAGTTTCCTCTCTGGTGATTATGTGTAGTTTGCTTTGATTTGTATAATTGAGGATAATTTCCAAATACAAGCCTCCGGGGGCTTATATTCGGAAGGGTTTATTGTGGGAGGTATTTTTGCGTTTCAGATTTTTGGGGCTTCTGTACGGAGGGGCCTATACACGGAGGGGCCAATACACGGAGGGGCCAATACACGGAGGGGCCTATAACGGAGGGGCCTATACACGGAGGGGCTTATACACGGAGGGGCTTATTTTCGGAATTTTGCGGTATGTTAAAATTATAACATTAACAGTTACTTATGAAGCTAATATAGAAATTATCTTTGGTGTAATATACTATTGATACAGTTAATTGAAAATGACAACAGTAGCAGAGTAAGAATAGAATATAACTACGGTTGTCCTCAAAGAGAAGTGCAGTGCTGCCGCCGCCATATCTTGCCGTAAATTTAGAATCATAAAAAAAGTTGCCACCATCGAAAAATGCGTAAAATGTAAAGTGTCGGCATCGGGTACTTAATTGTTTGAAAGTGCATGCGAATACATGCCGTCTCCATGATGGAGTATTTGATCAATGACTGATTTTGTCCACGAGTGAACAGGAATGCTTGCGTTATGAAACAAAGTTGGTAAAGTGCATTCCTCCCGAATGCTCGGAAAGTTTCCGATCCTTGATGAATGCTTCCTTGCACTGAATTTATTGAATAATTCCTGTTTAATACCTGGCATTTGCGGTCTCCAGGAAAATATTTAAAAACAGCTCAAGAGCGAACGCCGTGCAAGACAACCTGGCCGGCGTGGATGGGCTGACGCAGAACAAAATCTTTTTTATAGTGACTGGGTTTGAACCGCGGTTATGAGTAAAAAAAATCTTTTTTCTTGTTCCCAAAAACAAGACGATCGAACTAATTACCAAAATCAGCTCAGAAAGAGCGTTTCAAAATCTTTTCTCTGCTTGCGCTCTGATACAACATGATAGACAACTCAACGTGATACAGAACACATGCACAGCGATCGGTTCATGCAACAACAACAATTTATTGCGCTCTTGAGATGTTTATTTACATTTTCATTAAAAGTCGGGAGGAGCACAAGCCACTTGAAAATAGTAGAAACTAGTCGCATCAAGTGACTTCGGTCAGGCGAGAATAGTTTTGGATTTAGAATGGTTGTTGTAGGAAAATGCACCAATAACAACACACAAATAACACCAACAAATAGTTAAACAAAACAAGCAAAACAGACAAACAAAAAACCTATAAAGCTGTAAAGCATGAAAAATGAAATATGAAACATGAAACATGAGAGGGGAACTAAAAGGCAAACTTTCGAAGAGGAAGAAGAGGACAAAATCATCATACATTATGTTCACGTGCAGCACAAGTGATTAGGCGGCCGGAAACGCGTGCTTTCGAGCCTGAGAACAAACCAACCAAGTACGGAAAACGAAAGGAAACGGAAGTAAAAATAAACTTTTCGTTCACCTGAATATGAATGCTGCCTTCGCTAACGCTCCGGCAACAATAAGTTTGCTATAAGAATCAGTCAAATAAATTCTTTACGAATTACGCATATGAAACTTTCTTTTTACACGTGTTCAGAGTTTCTGGTCAAAGTTTTCTCATCAACAACAGCTTTTCGTATACTACAATGTCTTCGTATAACGACATGTGTTTATTTAACACCGACCATATGAGTTTTTTAATTAACAATTAATTGTGACAATTCTTTCATCAGTGGTGTTACACGTGATATTTAATTGTGGCGACTCGAGCATGAGATCCTCGACCTGGTCTTCCGTCAAATGGTCTGGCAGTTATTGCTTTACATTTTTTGTCAATTTTTGTGTAATTCTAGCGTTGAAAGCTGCAACGTAGATATTTTAACCGTTTGTTAAGTCGTCAACAAACAGCCAGGCAAACCCCTTGGCCGTTCCGACTTCCGACGTCCGCTTTGTGCCCAGGCTTCTCAATGGAAAACGTTGGTGTTGGTTTGAGATCGATTCACAGCAGGTGTTGCCTTTTGGCCTTTGTCGTCGAGTCATGGAAGAGGAAGTAAGCTAATTTGCATTTGTTTGCTACAGTTTGAAGCGTGGGTCGTCGTGACACAATGAATTACGCCACTTTTCGATGCGCGACATCGGTAAAGACTTTCATTCTCAGCTTTCATTTTCAGTTGGTCTTGCTGCTTAGGACCATTTCAGATGGCTGTGTGAAATCAAAGTGGAATTTTTTGAACGCGATTTTAACTTTGCATTAAATTACGGAATAGGGCACTTAATAAAAAGATGAATTAAGGTCTCCGGTGCTTTTTCACAAATGGTGCACTTTTCAAACGTTTGAATCAAATGTCGAACTTAACTACTTAGGTCGACCCAAATAGCTATTGAATTGGGCACATGTTAAGTTCGATGTTTGTACTAGGCCTTAGTATCTATGTGTTTTTTACCTTAAAATGTCGTTTACGATAAACAAAACTTGTAAGATTCTGAAAAGATACTTGTTCGTAAATAAAGATTACTACTACTAAAAATAAATAAATGAATGAATAAATAAATAAATAAATAGATTGAAAAAAAACAACACCAACGTTTTCCGCAGGCCTAGGCACGAATTCGGAAGTCGGACTGCTTAGAAGTCGGAAGTCAGAAGTTGGAAGTAAGAAGTCGGAAGTCGGAAGTCAGAAGTTGGAAGTCGGAAGTTAGAAGTCGGAAGTAAGAAGTTGGAAGTTGGAAGTTGGAAATCAGAAGTTGGAAGTCGGAAGTTGGAAGTCGGAAGTCAGAAGTTGGAAGTTGGAAGTCGGAAGTTAGAAGTCGGCAGTGTAAAATTGGAAGTCGGTAGTTAGAAGTCGGAAGTCAGAAGTTGGGAGTCGGAAGTTAGAAGTCGGAAGTCAGAAGTTGGAACTTAGAAGTCGGAAGTTGGAACTTAGAAGTCGGAAGTTGAAAGTTAGAAGTCGGAAGTGTAAAATTGGAAGTTGTAAGTCGCAAGTTAGAAGTAGGAAGTCAGAAGTTGTAAGTCGCAAGTTAGAAGTCGGAAATTGAAAGTTAGAAGTCCGAAGTGTAAAATTGGAAGTTGAAAGTCGGAAGTTAGAAGTCGGAAGTCAAAAGTT
>JAOBRH010445711.1:0-10586 GCA_027575125.1 Umimayanthus parasiticus | reverse complement strand
CGTGGTGAAAGTTGTTTTGAGAAAAACGCATTTGAAGATACAGAAAACCCCCACCCGCCCACTAAAACTCGACTTCCTGTTAAAGAATATCTCGGGAAATATTCGAGATATCGAAAAAAAATTTGTTTTATTTTGAAGCTCTTCTTACGGCCTATTTTGTTCCATGGAAAACTCAGTTTTGATAATTTAACCTATTTCAATCTATACGGTAACCTTAAAGGAGTAGGAAGCCAAAATTACATTCATTTGAAAAAATGAAAACATTAGGTCGGAAACACACACACGCACATACACACACACACACACACACATAGAAGGCAGAAGCACAACATTGAACACGAATAACTGGCTAACAAATACAGATCACTCTTAAAGCAAATAAATCACAAAAGCAAAAAAGAAAACTCGTAAAACAAGCGCAAGAGCAAGGTATGAGTAAGATAAATAAACGTTATTTCCTTTCATCTGCATCTGCGTTTATTCTTTACCTCGATTTTCATAGCACCTAAATTTGCGGCTGCACTGAACGTAAAGATACGTTGTTTATTGGTAGTAGAACTTTTTACAGGGAACACAACACCGGGACTACCTACTCCCTTCGAGAATTTAGTACATGTGGGTTATTTTAAGTCCCTTGAGCTGGAATTTTATGAGATTTAGACCAACGGCTCAACGTCCCTGTCCGCGGACAGTGTGACGAAAGAAGGTTGTAGAAAGTTCAACCCTCGACCAGGCCGGAGATGGAACCCAGGACCTCCTGGTTGGCAGTCAGGGATCTTACCAACTGCGCTACTCTCACACTTGCGTCTGGGTTGTGAACTATTATTTGCAGTATTGTGGGAGATAAAATATCTGAAATTCTAAATCGTTCTTTCCTTCTCTTCTTTTCTATCCCCTTCTGTTTCTTCTGGTTCTGTGTCATCCTCATGCCTCCAATATGTGTTGCTTTTACAGTTGAAAGCCAACTTCAAAAGGAAAGACCCTCTTCAGACACCTGAAACTCCCGAGGCGGCACAAGGCATTGACATCTTTGTACAGGAAGTGGAGAAGAAGCCCGTGGACGTTAGTGCGTTGCGGGCCGGGATGGTGAGGCTGCGATTCCTTGGGAATGCTCTCCAGCCGGGGAGTGTACCCGACCCTCAGATCGTGGCCTCTATGTTGGACTTGGTGAGAAACTGTTCTATTTTAAAGTTAGACTAGCACTGGAAGAGCAGCATTACGTTTCTGTCGCTTCTATTCCCATTTAATTCACCTTTTCTGCCACAGGAGGCCCCGGTCATTGCAAGAGCAGCACTACTGTTGGAATGCGCCTTCCTCGTACATAGGTGTAACACTGGGGACTGGCCCACGTGGATCCGAGGTAGCCACACTTCACTGGCCCACCGCGCCAGGAGCAAAGGACCCACCCCCACGACCACAAGGCGGAGCCTCGCTGCCATGCACGAGGCCGGGCTGCTGTTTCACAGCTGGGGAGTCGCTCTGGGGTTGAAGTTGGAGTATATGTTAGCTAAGAAACAAAACCCCGCCCTTGATTCGATTCAAGAGGACAGCGAGAAATCCTTTCTTGCACAGCTCGGGGAACAGATGGATGAAGACTACCTTGACGAAGGTAGAAATTTAATCAAATAAACACAGTGATGATTATTTCCATAACATTGCTCTGAATCAAGTCGTTGTTTTCCGATTTTGGTTCCACTTATAGCTACCACAGTTGTGTACAAATATTTCCTTCATCTCAATTTGTGTCTTATTCCCTGCATGAGTTTATTCAAGCTAAAACATTTTCTAAATAAGATAATTAGTGTTTCTAAAGTCATTACGAACAACAGAAAATGTGTCCAAATTGCTTGTACAAGATGGTCGTTTGCCATCAATGAATATGTTGTATTGATTCAAATAATTATTATTTCGTCTCGCGCAAACTCCGTAAATGAGCACGACAAAATATGTCATCGAAAACTGCACTGCCTTGTGCAGCTTTCGAACTCCCCACATAATTTCGCAATAATTTTGTCTCTCGCTTCAATTTCCCGCCACGTTGTGATAACACCCCAACTCGACGTTTGAATCTCCTGCTTCTGGAAAGAAATTTTTCACAAACTCGTATGGATCCTTGACCACTGCGTCCAGAACCATTTCGGGCATCAGGCCCACGTATGTCATACGAAAGGCCCGTTGCTCAAAAAACACAAATTTAAAGTTTAGAAACTCAGGTGTGGGGGAGGATTGACTAACTTTGTGCCCAAACCCAAATTTAAAAAACTAGAAAGTGATGGGGAGGGAGTATTAGGGGGTTCTGTTATTGTTTTTGCACCCACGAGTTTTAGTTGTCATCAAAGATGAACGAGCCGTGTTCACCACTATTTAGAATTATCTATTGTATATACACCCAGCATTAGTTGTGATTCGTAGGTTTGCTTCTCTTTTGGTTTTGTTCAGCTACCATACAAGAGCACAACAAGGTGTGTCCTTATGCCCTGAAGATGATCGCTTGTCACCTGTTACTGGAGATCACGGCCTTCTTGCGAGAGAGTCACGGGCTGTACTCAGTCACGAAGGACAACTCCCGGCTGCTGCAACGCAGAGCCGCTCAATCGCGCAAGAGTGTCAGCTTTCCAGAGAAGAGAAGGTATACAACTCTCGCTGGGAAAGGAATAAGGGACCTTTAGCCATCACGGCGATGCAATTTTCCCTTTCGTAAACGGTCGCTGACATCTGTAACAGTCGATGCCATTTTGAACAACAGTCCATCGTCGTTTTCACGAAGAAGACAAAGTCGTGATTGCGGAAATACAACTAATACCAACCCTGACCCGAACCCGAACCCTAACAATTAATCCAGACCAAAATTAACTCTAGAAGAAGAAACTAAATAGAAAAATAGAGAACAAAAGCTAAATTAGGAAAAGGCATTTACCTTGTTTCGAATCCGTGACCACTAGCGTTATAGTCCTATACACTACCACTACACCAACAACTTAATTCAGAGCCGCTCACATCAGTCTTTTTACTGTATATATATTACAAATGGCTTCGACTGTTGTTGGAAATGGCAACGACCGTTCACGAAAGGGAAATTAGCTGCGGCGACGAGGAAAATGGTTTGTAAATGCAACCAAAGGTTTATCGCCTGGTCACCACTGAACGATAAAAACGTGAACTCAGCAAACTGTTTGGTTTTGTAGATAGCTTCAACGTTGTCATACAAGCTGCCCCGTCATTAGTTCGGCTTCATAACTGTGGGCTGCAGCTCGCTCCATTCGCCGTCTTTAACGCAAAAGAACTATAAAAAGGCATGGATCATACGCAAACAAGATAGAAAATAAGGTGTATTTTCAGCAGCTATCGTCCTCGTTGGTTCATACGTTCGTTCGTTTGTTTATTTGCTGGTTCATTGATTCGAGTGCTGTTCACAAATTGTACAAACCAAGGTAACCCGTTCTTTTTAAGAACTGTAAGAACATAAACAAGACTACTATTTTGGTTGTCCCGGCCGAAAATCACTTGCCCAGCAAAGATGTCCATTTAAGGTGCTACAGCAATCTGCTTAATTAGTATCCCTATCATGGGTATCTTCAGATCTTCGAAGGAAACTGAAAGAGACTGCAAGAACCACACATTTGCCGTACAAAGGGTTGATTCACGTTCTAAAATTCTTCCAGAAAATGTATAGTTTTACGACGTACGTTGATTTTCGCATATTCTGACTGAAAGTTATGCATACAAATTTTAATACAACTGGTCCAAACAAAAAGAATTCAGCTGTCCCCTGGACAAACCAAGTACAAGATATAGTTGTCTTGTGTCATTTTTTTGGTTGTCCGTGACAAGATAAATACTTGTATCGAGCCCTGCCGACCTACCTGGTCAACGCTGCCACCTTATACAGAGCCGTTATGATTGTAATTATTTCCTTGCAGGCTTTTAACCACTTCTGCAAATTGTAGTCTACCTTCTACCAACCTAGCATTAGCGTTATTGCTAAATCAGGTTAAATGTTAAAGATTCATCCGTCAGTCTAAAAAAAAATTGCACATTTTGTTTTGTTTTCTTTACTTTGTCTAAGAACTTTGCAAATGGGAAACGAACAGAACCGTCTGAGTGCCTTCTTTGGAGGTGGAGACAGGCTCCGGAAGGCGAGTATCTGGAGTCAAACGTCCACCACTACCGCCACAGAGATGAGCACGAGCCCAGCTGGTAGATACAGTCACTATGAACCTCCTACGATCACCGTCAGTGATCAGGGCGTGGGAGACAGTGGTAGGTAGAATTACGATATTTGTTGCAATATTTTGGGTGGAAAATGACCCCAGAGAATTTTACGATACGACGTGTGAAATGATGATGGTATTGATGACGATGATCGTTATGATATTGATGGTAATTATAAGGTGATTATGGTTGATAATACGGATGGTGATTGTGATGGTGACAATAGTGATAACGATGATAGTGATGATGGTATTAATGATAGTAATTGTAACGATACGGTTATGGTAATGATAATGCTGTGTCGAGGAATTTGGAACTTATGTAATTTGAATACATTTGCATTTTGGCAGCATTATTAAAGTACTTTTAGCCGATCAAGAAAACTTTTCTTAAAATTAGTACGCTTGCAATTAGTTTGATTACACTTTTTAAGCCTTGAAAATCTTATTATCTCCCTCCCTAACCAAGAAAACAATGTTGGGTGCGTTTTTAATAATTATGTTCACTTGGTACTGATATTGATACTAATGATGCAACTGGACCAACGACCAGTTTCTACTTGGGATTGAATGCATGCCCTTCCGAGTGGATGCAAAGTTCTAACCACTAATAATAAATTTTCGGTAGAACATCTGTAAAATGGTTTGTTTCAGATGTTAGAAGCTGCCACCGTGATTAACACCAAGTACAACCCGTTCCAAAGAGGTTCCTCCCTGCTCGCAAAAGCGAACTGCAACCGTAACCCACGAACGCCAAACACTCATTGTATTAAATAACCGTAGACCACTCCCTCCAGCTTGAAACCCCTCGAAATATGAGCACTGTACTAACAGTAACAATACTAATCCGGTTAAGGATCAGCGTCCGCGCTAGAACACGCAGCTCTCTGTGCCTTCCTCGGACCTCCACTTATCACAGTCAGTGATCATGAAGCCAGCGACATTGGTACGTAGAGCGATTCAGATTCAGTTTTGTTTAGAAGCATGAAGCATGACCTACGCCATCACGACCTGTAAGAGATTGTGGAGCTTTGTTTGCTCAATGTGTTATTCTCTATTTGAGAATTGGGCGCTCGAAAAACTCTTGAACAAGACGTTCTTCAGAACTGAATAAAGTAGCGTTCTTTGGTATTTTTAAAATTAGAATTATGAACGAAAAACATTTATAAAATACTAGACGAAGAGTGAGATTTCGAACTTTAATTTGAAACGGGAAATTGAGTTACCCACACTCTTTCTAAAAAGAGTGGGGTATAATCCCAGTGTTGGGGCGAAATGAGTTAACTGTTAAAAGGAGCTGGTGAGAAGACAAGAACCAAAAAATACCCTAATATTTGGAAGCTGCAAAACGTTTTTTTAATATCTCAAATTGTTCTAAATGCTCGAAGAAATATCATATTAGTAAATTTCATAATAATATTTATTTATAAGGCGCAAATTCAACACCAGGTTTTCAAATATTTTTACCTGATCCTACACTGTACCCAATAATAACACGTGACACTTAACTGTAGCTAAAATTGACTCCCATTTAGACAACGAGCAGTCCACATTTTTCTCTAGTATTCGTCCAATATCAGGGTTCAAAATAGCTTTTTCCAAACTTGCTCAAATTTGCCGGCTGTTTTCAAAAACCAAGATATCTATTGGCTATTTTTTAGAGGTTGACTGAAAATACTGAACAAAAACAGCCTGTAGTGGTCAGGATATTGCCAGCTGTAGCCCACAGCCGACCCCTATTTTAACCCTGCATCAAAAAAGCATTTGCAAGATAGCCGACCAGTATACTGTTCTTGAGTTTCTGCGTCCGCCATCTTGCCATTCCTTTTCCGCTCGACTGATCCAAGGGGAGAAATAGGAACTGTTCATAGTCTACTCCCCAGTCCGCCCCAACGTCAAGTATTGAGGACTTATATCATGCTCTTTACTGGCCCTTTACACTACACAATGTCCAAGAGTTTATATTGCCTTTTGTACATGTAACAGCAAACACCCCGTAGCTTGATCTTGCGCCTTTCCTTGAAGTATTAGTTTGATGTTTTAAAAATTGCTAATGCTACCACTAACACGTAACAACACTAATACCAAGGATCAGTGTTTGCGGTAGAACCCATAGCTAGCTGTGCCTACAGTGAACCTCCTGTTATCACAGTCAGTGACCAAGAAACCAAGGAAGGCGGTATGTAGAACACTTCAGGTTTCAGGGGGTCTTTTTATTGGCATGAAGCATGAGCTGCGGCATGGAGATCTGGATTGATTTACTTAAGAGCATGAAGCATGAGCATAGATTCAACGATAATGTCGTTGAATTGTGGGTTCAAGATTCTTGGGAACATGGAGCATGAGCTTAGAGACAACAACAATGATGGCATCAAGATCCGGGTTCAAGGTTATTTTCGGGAAAGTGAATTAAGTGTGAACGAGCAAGAGGACAAAATCTTGCACGGCTCCTAGGAGCAGTAAGCATGTGCTTAGAGACAATAACATCGAGATTCTTGACTCAAAGTTCTTTTCAGGAGCATGAAGCATGAGCTTAGAGACACCGACATCAAGATCGGAATTCAAGGCTATTTTTAGAGCAAGAATCCAGGATTGTACGATCATAAGCAAGTGGGTACATGCATGCATAGGACAACATTTAAAGCATGCGACATGGAGATTCTGGGTTCAGGTTTTTTTAAGAGCATGAAGCATGAGTTTAGAGACAACGACAAATATTGGGAGATCTGGATATAAGTTCATTGTAGGAGCATGAAGCTTGAGTCTAGAGACAAAGACTAGGATATCGAGATCCGGATTCGAGCTTATTTCTAAGTGAGTGAATTAAGTGTTGGCAAGAACACATGTGTATAAAGACCTAGCGAGAGTTTTTCGAATGGTGTAGAATTGTCATGGAATTTCGACTTGTGGCCAAGGTGTATTGGAAGTTAATGGACACTTAAAAGTAAAACTGTTTTTGGATGGCGACTATAGCGAGAATGCTAGAGTTTTCTTTTCTTGCTTTTAATTCGTTTAAAATATTTAAGAGATATTAATCCTTATATCCGCCAATATATGAAAAGTGTCTACATTTAATGAGAGGCGCTAAAGATACGCAATCATACGTTATTACTAGAATCACTAACAGCTTAGTATTTGTCTTAAACTGTTTTTCAACAGATTCTTGATACAGTCTAATGTTCAGCTGCGCACCGTCAATACATCACAATATGATACTAAGTAATCAGGTAATTTATTTTTCTTGAGCTGCTGTGATTATATGGGCCGTTTCCTTCTCCAGGTCTCACAATCCCAATGAGAAAACGCAGCGTGGAAGAGCGAATGGACAGAGTAGCAGAAGGTCTCCATGTACCGCGGAACCGAGGGAGTCTGTTCGTACCCCGAACAGCCACTATCTCTGGCCATTACAGCCCCCGGGGCCCCCGCTCAACCAAGTTCCCGTCTTCTGGCGGGGACGGAGAGGCTCCGCGGTTTAAGAGTCGAAAAGGTGCTAGCACTAAGAAGCAGCGCACAACAACTGAGAGTACCATTGGTGGGGGGAGTGGGTCGGAGGACGAGGACGAACGGAAGCATTTCCCCTGGATGAACGCCATTGTACTGCTGAACAGTTCCACCATATTCCTGTGTGGACACCAGGAGAACTGTCCATATAACTGTCACTTTAGACAGTCACAGAGTTGCCGCCGACTTCTCAAAGCCCTGAGAACTGTCTACTCTGATCCTAGTGACAGTCACCAGGTGGGTGTCCTTCTGCTCTCGTGCCTTGTTAGCCTCGTCCTCAGGCATTTTCTCACTCTTCGGCGCGGCGCGGTTATCCAGGGTCAAGCCTTAATGACCCTTAGTAGCCGTGCTGCGCAAAAGAAGCGAACACAATGGTGGCCTAGGGAGGAGCTTAGTGTATTTTACTCTTTCACCAATAACTGTATTATCTCATGATTGGCGCTGCCAACAGTGTTTAGATTTGTAGCTTACTTTTATGTTTGCTTGGAGTGGGAGACAGCGGCTTAAAAGCAGTAATGTACACTGTGCTGCACAGCAGTAGCAGTTCTCGTTAGCTGGAGGAGAACATGTTCCACAAAGTGTTGAAGTCAATGTAATGTTTTTCCAAGACAACGCTATAAGTGGTGCTAACGGAAAGCTCCATGATATTGAGCAATTGCTTTACAGCACAGTAAATACTTTATCCGCTTTCTCGCCAAAAACGATCTACATAATATATAAGCAAGTGGAGATCTAAGAGACAAACGTCCATTTCCGCTTCCGGATCAGGACGTTTTTTCTCTTTTCCTTCACAAGTTTCACTAGTGTTTGCTTCGGTAGCCTTGTTGTAAGTGTGACAAAAAAATGCTTACTTAGTTTGTTTAAAGCCAAATTCAAGAAATGTATAGTACACTTAGAATTATTAACACTGAGGGAAGGGTTTGTATTTATCACTTTCGGTTTCCAGAGTGTTCGTTTTTGTCTCCTGATTAGAATGTTTGCTAAGTGTCAAGATAAACTTAAATTCGGAACGCAGCTGTAGTGCGTGTGTTTTGCTTATGGTTAGTTTTATCATTGGGCATGATTTCCACATAACAGTGCTCACATCTGTCGTCAGTTATTGCACTGACACAGTATCGTACTTGAAAATACCCAGTAGTATACATTTCCCGTACTATCCCTTAAGAGGATATCGTTCCGACAATTTTCCAAAGTTTGTCGAAAAACGTTAAAAGCTTTCTGAAACGTTTTTGGACTTTTTCCATTTGAAGATTTCCCGAAATGTTTCTAAGCATTTGTGTTTTTGTGTATGTAACAAATTGTTTTCATAAACTAAAACTCAGATCTTTGTTTTGCTTTTTTAATGTGTAGGAGAAAGAGAAAGTGGTTGACTTTTCACGGGGTACCAGCAGAAACATCGTCCATTCCGGAGCACCTCACCTGGGCTTGTCACAACACGCTTCACCCAAACTAGAACGTCGAAAGGAAAAGAAGGACAAAGCCGATGAAAACATGCTTGAATACATGTCTGCAAAGGTACTTCACTAACTATGCTATAGCTATGCACGGCACAGAATTATCAGAAACTGAGCCTCAATCCGAGTCACAAATACAAGGGTTGTTTTCTCCGTGCGAAATGCGTTCACGAGAGTTAAAGGGATCTTTTTGGTTACAAACAAGATTAAACTTTGGTATTGCCTTAATATTCCGTATGTGATGATTCCGTTCCAACACAGAGAGCCAACTAGAGTTCGGACGAGTCGTGAAAACCTGGAAAGTTGTAAAACGTCATTACTTCAAAGTCCAGGCCTGGAAAACGTGAGAAATGAACATTGACAATGATAAATCATGGAGTGTTATCAGCTCTCTATGTGAAAGAAGTAAAACTATGTTGTTAAACTATGGCGCATCAGTGTTTGGGATATTTCGTAAATTTAGTCGTGGACTTTGTAAAATACGCTCATGGAAAGCAATGGAATTCAGATGTAAAGTTTGAGTTTGAGTTTCCCCTAGATTGGGTGCAGTGCCAGGATCAATTGAGAGCAAGAGTGTTTTTCAGTAGAGGAACCCTTAGAATATACTAAGGGAGCGGTCATTATTTACGGCCGAGGTGGAGGCTGAAGAGGAAATATTGAGGAACACAAAAAAATTTGACCAACATTTGTTAAACAAAAATTCTTCAACGCACCAATGGAAATACAGAAAGACAGTTATCACCTTTTTACTCTACCTTTAATTTTCTGGCCATAAATAATGACTGGTCCCTAACTGGTAATTTTTGGTAGCCTTAAAAGTCATTTTGTTGGCTCTAAGTATCAAGTTCACCTGTTGCTGCCTTTTCGTCTATTCAGCTGTCGTCGCTGACACACATCCCGTTCTCGGTGATAGCCAAGGCAGGAGTAGTTGTGGACCGTGAGCTGTTGATTGATACCTTACCTGTGGTCTGGGAGGTCCTGCTGGACGGGGATCAACACCTCGTGTCTGCTGCTGGTAATTCCTTTTGTCTCTTACTTCAAGACTCAATTATCGTATACCATCGTTAACTGCATCAGCATCTCCTGTCTGCTGCTGGTAATACCAAATGTCTCTTACTTTACGACTGTATTATAGTACACCATCATTTACTGGCAGTACCTTGTGTCTGCTGCTGGTAATCCCGAGTGTCTCTTACTTCACGACTCTCCTATAATACACCATCGTTAACTATATCAGCACTTTGTGTCTGCTGCTGGTAATCCCGAGTGTCTCTTACTTCACGACTCTCCTATAATACACCATCGTTAACTATATCAGCACTTTGTGTCTGCTGCTGGTAATCCCGAGTGTCTCTTACTTCACGACTCTCCTATAATACACCATCGTTAACTATATCAGCACTTTGTGTCTGCTGCTGGT
>JAOBRH010445600.1:0-10588 GCA_027575125.1 Umimayanthus parasiticus | reverse complement strand
TTGCTAACTGTTACTGAAATGCAGAATGACGTGGTAACCTGTCGCCTTCTATTAAAAATAAATAATTAAAAACGTACATATATAAGATATACATATCATAAGATATACATGTCATAAGATAAATATATTTGATAATAAAGCAATGATAACCTAATGATTATAAACTAATGATAATAACCTAATACCAATAGCCAAATGATGATAAGCTAACGGTGATTATCATGATGATTACTAAAATAAATAAAAAGAAATAAAAGGCCAAAAGTTTGTTAAGAAATATTAACCCTATTCCTACTGGGGGCGGAAAGCTTTTGACGTCCGCGCCAACTTCAAATAGCTCGCAATTTCAGACAATTTAGGATAATCCTCCGATACCGTAGGATTTATCTTCAAATTAATCAGGCAATTTAATGATGTGGTAGAATTTAGGTTATGGGGTAAGATGTTGCCATAGCATTTTGAAGGGCATATTTTGTTGAAATTTGAACTTCTTGCTAATTTTGTAGATTTAATCGGATTGTGATGCTTGGGATTAAGTATTTCGATAAACTTGAACGCTATTGTTTTGAGAAATATGATATCTCAGGTTTATTTCAAACAACCTGTGGCGTCATTGATGACGTCATACAAATTTAAGTGCAAACTGTAAAATCTGGGAAATGACGTCATAATTGTATATTTTTGACTTTCCGAATGTTTTTTATTTTTTATTTATGTTTGTTTGATATATTTTAGACCATATCTACTGAAATAGCCTAAAAATATACACAAAGTTGACTTCAATTTGGATGTAACGAATACCACGTCCCGCCCCTTCTTGTTTTCCTGTTCACATTTCGCTGAATCCCATGTTCACTGCAATACAAGACATTCGTATGATTCGAATGCACTTAAGTCCGCGTTTCCTATTTGATGCATTGATGAAGCACATCTAATCAAAAGTTTTTGGCTGTGTTGTCCTTCTGCACAAAAATAAGAAGAAAAATTTAGAAAAACACTGTTTTATAGAGAAATGACGACATCATGACGTCATGTCGGTATGTAACACTAGAAGACTAGTTTAGAAAAAAAGCTGTTTTTTTCTGCGTTGGCGAGTTAGCTGAATACGGGTTTGATCAACAAAGGTTGATATGGTATGATTTTTCGCCTGTGGGATAAGGTGTGTAGCTGACATTTCGAGCCATTACGTTTTCAACACGGACAAAAGTGGTCTTGACAATCACTCGGAGTACTGAAGGAGTCATTTCGTATTCGTATATATTGCTACTAGGCAACGACTGTGCAAATGGGACAAACTTTGTCAGAGCGAAAAGCGAGAGCGAAGAAGGATTTAGTTAATTTTTTTTTGTCATTGCTCGCGGGTTATATTAAATTGTCGACTCCATTTCTATTCAACGCCATCGTTAAGTAAACTAACTTGAGTTAGTTTATTTAACAATGGCGTTGAATGGAAATGAAGTCGACAATTTAATGTAACTCGACTAAAAGGAAAAACAACCACCGACGATTAGGACCAATTCCGCTGCCAGTTCGGACAACTGGCAATATTGAACAGCCAGTGAAACTTACGATTTCTAACTTGAATAGAGAAAGCTATTTGCTGGTGATGTGGATAGGAACGGATACAAACACATTGACAAATTCGAGGAGAAGCAAGGTAAGCGCCCCCCGGGGGGGGGGGGGGCAAATCCCATACTTGACCTGACGGGGATGCTCGTCCTAACTTAATAGGGGTTGAAATTGTGGATCCGGTAGCTTTTAGGGTGTCAGGAAGAAAAAACTTGCATTTTGAGTTGAAACTGTATCTTTTAGACCGTTCTTGAGACGTGACATCTCAATATCCATTCATGTATAGAATAGCTTGCAAGCCTTTGGCGATTATTTTCAATATTCCTGTGCTATTTCTAATGAAAATTTCCAAGGTAACTTTTAGGGAATAAAATTGGCTGGAGCCACATCCAATATGGTAACTTTTAGGGGTTGCTTTTGAAAATTTCGACGAGCATCCCCGTCAGTTATGTATGGGAGTTCCCCCGGGGGGAGGGGTTAAGAAGCCATTTCGATTTTGTGTAATGTTATCTCAGTCGCATAATGCTCGGTTCTTTCGTTGTTTCTTTTATTTTCTTGTAAGTTTGGTTATTCGGGATAAATGTCCATTCAACCTTCAGCGAATCACTGTATCTCCGCTTCCTTTCTCTCGGTTGTAAAGAAGGTTTTGCTCTGATTTAGGTACGATCTTCAATCGTCCTGTCGAACTCTTTCGACCATCTAGGGAAGATCACAGCGACAGATCATTCGCAGATTTTTGCAATCGTTGTCTCGCTCCAAAATCCAAACTCGTCAAGGCATTCAATGGAATTGCTAACAGCAAAATTTGTAAACATTTTGACAAGAAGATTCAAATTTCGAACGACCACAACACTCAATTTTCTACGACCAGCTCAAACTGCAAACAGCAACAAACAGCCGCTTGTCAAGCGCAGGTAACCAGCCAATCAAAAACGTTAACAAAACAATAGCATTAAGACCCCACGTTTCTGTGAACTGCGAAAAAACTACGCAAGCAAAAGAACACTTTAGACCGTGCTGAAGACGTAATGCGGTTGCCCCTCACCGGAGCAGACTGGGGGACTGTGGGGTATATATTGGCATGTATCAGGTCCTACTGTAATCAATTAGGTATTAACGTTCTATCTAACCTTCAAGTTTCATGACAATAGCGTCAATACATTTGGATTTATAGAGGGAACGCTTTTGAAGCCCCTCCTCCTCCCCTCCCCAAGGGTCCAGAAACTCCATAGAAGCCCAGTCGGAATACGGTCAAAATGTTAAAGGCCAAACATTTTAGACATAAAAGTCCGTGCTGATAACTTTTATATCAAAATTGTTTGCTTCAGCATGGTTTACAGTGTTTAAAAATAACTGAAACAACTATATTATTGCAATGTGTCGGGTTTATAAACCCTGAAAAACAATAGATAGATAAGATAGATAGATAAGATAGATAACGTCTTTATTTATTATAATGCTCAGGGTAGTCCTTTCAGGTGCAATGAAATGCAGCCTGCTATAAACAGGAGCCCTGAGCTATACAGCTAGATAAGATAATATTATAAAATGTACGTCAAAATATGATATAATATACATCATGATATAATAAAATATATGGAATCTATAACTAATCATTTTAAAACAATTTATGAAAATTTCGAGAAAATGGTATTATTTATATGAAAAGGCTATAAAAGGTTATACAAAACTATTATTTAAAAACTATTGAATAAAACTATTAAAAACGATGCAGCCATAACAAAAAAAAGATCTCTTCGCAGTTTCAGTTTTAACAGCAGGAAGGTGAAGTTGGTTCTTTTGCCTTGTTGCACGCTGGTGAACACTACCATTACATTTGAATAATCCTATAAATGTTGGGGACAACGCCCTCTAAGTCATTTTTTAACAAGCTTGAAAACATTGTTACGGCGCCTATCTGCTAGTTACGGCCACTTAACAATATCCATTGCGGAACTACTGCGATCAGTTTAAATGTATCATTAAAATATATATAGTACTAACTTATACAATAGTTAAGAATACTTTAAAAATCATGTTAATTACATTTGTAAAGACTCGCTGGAACTATATGTAAAACATACCATGCGGCAGGCGAAAAGCATCTACATGTTAACTAGTTTTTGTATTAAATTACGTTTCTGGAATGAGGTCATTATGACGTAGTTTGTGACCGACTATATTCCTAACACCGTATGTCCAAAATGGAACAAAGTACATCTTTTTATTCTTTGCATTGTTTCTTTCAGAATTCTTTCATCTCATTCGCGTTTATATACCCTTAAACTTTAACCATATATAGCCATTTGGCGGGAAATTTTAAATCCTTTAACTGGCTGTAACTCTTAGCCTTTTATCCCAGTTAAGCAGAATTTTCATAGAATACATGTATCTTCTGTTTAGGCCCTGCTTGTGTTTAAAAGAAATTTGAAAGTACTTTCCTAGTTTTTAGTTCCCGCCAAAATCTAGCATTATTGATGACGTCATACTGGCAGTAATAGTCCGAAAGATCATTAACACAATTGCAATTACCGACATGTTCCATCTATGTTACTGTATAGTTATGCTTCAAATCGAACAAGAAGTATGTCTCTGTGAACCAAAATCCTTTCAGGCAAAACAAACAGGAGAAAAATCCTTAGCAACCGACCACCCTGTCTCCTCTCGAATTTCAAAGAAGTGGTAAAAAAAGTCTGACCAATATCCATAATCTATAGCCAATTTATGAAACAAATATGACTTAGTCACAATGTACTACTTCTAACATAATTTAATACGCTATCTTAATACTTTTTTACTGAAATTGTGCCTGCATACAACTTCTAGTATATAGAAGCTTCGAAATAAATATCGTTATAAAACGTCAAAAATTATGAAAGCAAGAAACACTTAAAATTGGAAAAGTAGCATGATCAAAATTTCGGCTACCATGGCAACAGGACACCAAGGATTATTTAAAAGTTCGATTAGTTGTTCCACCCTTAATATATTGTTTTTGGTTACTTAGACAAAAATACAGGAGTGGAAACTTAAGACCGAAATACGTTGGAGTTAAGATGTTGTTTGAATTTTTCATAATATCTCTTAGCACCTTTTACATTTCAGTGCTAGCTTGATATTTATTTTTAAGGTACAAGTTGCCATTTCCTACTTCTAAATGACAGATTTTAGTCGCTAATGTGGTTCTATTATTATGGACGTCAAAAGTGTTAAGAAAAAAAGGATTCGCTGCTTGATATTATGATCTGCATAATTCGATAATGAAAATACATGACGAGAATGATTTCTACAAATAGAAATTTTCTATGTTCCTTTTTGCTGTCGAGTACTATGCGACCCTTCGATCGTATCTCTTAAGTATATCAACTTGTGATACTTTGGGATACTAACTTTGTTCTTCTGAGTTGAAAGTTTTGTACTCCCAGGAAAACGATCAAAAGTATTTTTACAGTATCTCACACTCAAATGGGCAATACTATAATTTTTCAGGAAATCAAAACTTTACAGACGACGACTTATAACTTTCAACATATGCCATAAAATTAAATACATAAATTATTTAAATTGTAGTAAACATATAACAAGAACCACAAATAATAAGAGTTTATATACCTTCTAACGAATAGTATATATCTTCCCAATGTGAATGGAGTAAGATCTTTTGATGACAGCTCAATTGTTATAACGTTCTAATGCTAATTACGGCCTGTAGCAATAACTTAGTCTCTAAGATAGGACAGGCTTATGGTGTCTCGCTGACTGGATAAATCAGAAGCCTTTAAGATGTTTAATTGGTGATTTTAAATCTCAAAAAGTGGCTGCTTCTCGTTTACGGTGTTTGAAGTTTCCAATTAGCTCAATTGATACAGCTGTTACTCAAGGAATCTAGAGCTCATCCACCTCAAGCTTGTCCTTATTCTTTGCTATACGAAATTCGTTAAAGACTAATTTAAAACATTTCGGTATTTATTCTCCTTTGCGGTAAAACTCCAAATGAGAAAAACTAAGTGCTAGAAAAGATTCTTCAACTACGAAAGGCACAAAACTTTAGTGTTAAATCGTTGAAATATTGAGGCCTTATTCCTTAGTCTAACAAGTGTGATTCTCTAATTCTAAGATGTTGTAATTTCAACCAAAGAAAACAAAAGAAAAAAATTACGAACCTGTAAACAAGACCGAGATCTGGACCAAGATAAGACCGCACAGAACCACGCACTGCATCTTCAACCTAAAAAAAGAGCTTAGTTAGTGAAATCTTTAACTTTTTTAAATGTTGAACGTGAAGGGGAGAGGGTCAAGTTGATAAATCAAAGTACATAGTTTCAGGAGCAATTTTGTTGAAGTCTGATTATGTGCATGATGGAACATTTTGACAGAGAATGCTGGTTGTCTTTTGGAGTAAGCTTTATGTACTGTAAAATCAATAACATTATTCTCGTACTTCGTTTAAACATGACATTTATCATTCGCAATTGTATTTAAGAAAAAAAATCAAATTTATCTTTCAGTTGCTAGGAACTACTACCAGAATCATAAAGATATGGTATAGCTATATGTCTGTATTTCTTTAGCTTTTAGTTTAGTAAAAGGATCACCTTTTCTAGTTCTTCTCAGGTTAAACCTGTTCAGCAGTTTGCTCCTGGACTTGTAACTCACGGATCTATAATTTACTAAAAGAATCATCTACTTTAGGTCCGTGCAGGCTAAACCTGTTCAGCAGTTTGCTTCTGGACTTGTGACTAACGAATGATTCAGTTATTCAATATTATGACATACAAAGTACGTGCGGGGAGGAGAAATTTGCTTTTTGTTGGGCTTCACAAATTGTTCATTTGGAATACACATGTTGGCGAGTTGTTCAGAATAAGACTGGCCTTGCTCTCTTTGTGTTAAACTCATTAATTTTTCACTTAGAACTAATTTGTTGACGGGTTCTTGAGATTCGCATTGTGATTTTGCTGTCATGAAAATGTTATTTTCATCTGGCATTAAAGATATTGAAGGTCAATAAACCAAAGCAGTGGTGTAAAGGGATAGTTTATTACGTTCACCGAGCTATAGACATTCTAAACAACTTGTGCAAGGATGAATCCAGGCTGGTTCACAAAATTTCTAGAAACTAGCTGCTAGTTCTGTGGCGCTCAATACTTTTTTTTTTATCAAAAACTAAGCTAAAGTATTTCAGCCTTGGAGCAGTAGAATGGTGAAGAATAAAAGTTCAAGGTGGGGGAACTCCGGGCGAAGGTACCCAGAGAGCAGTAAGGACCTTTCTGTGTGTTTTGGTCGCCCTAAATTTTCTTCCTTCCAATAGCAAGCCTCGGGATCCCTGACGAATATAAGTTTTGTTATCGTATTACAGCTCCAAATTATTATGTTGTTCCTTGCTGCACAACTTCAGTTTCCCTAAGTTCAGGTTATATTTGATAGCTTGGTGATTTAGTAGTGATCAAGAATTATGGACTAATGAGGGCATATACTGAGTATAAAAACGAAGACCGAATGACCGAATACAATGGAAACGGTGAGTTATGTCGTTCGCCCGAGATTGCCAATGTACCTCGAGACAAGGAACTTGAAAGAATTTTCGAGGTTGAACTACACTCAGTTTTTCTCAAAGGGATTTTCGTTTAGTGATTTGATATATGAATTCGTGTGTGTGGTATAGGTCATTAAACAGTTCACTCAGCACCATTTTGTTAAGGTATAAGCTGGAGAATAATGGCATTCTATATCCTAATGTAAATAGATAATCGTTTTATCTTCAGCACAGGAACATCCCTTCTGTTCTTAGTCAGTTATTCTAGACTGTAAAAAGGTTCCTTGTACTTATAGACACAACAAACGAAACTATCCTGTCGATAGTCACTAAAGAAATCCACACTTGTTAAACCGTTTTTCTCGAGTTGGTATTGGATTGAATCAGCGAAAGCGACAGCAGCAGTTTCGGCAGTCAGAGTGATTTCTAACTGAACCGCTATGGTAGAGATTCATAACTTTGAAGTTGTAGCAGTTTCATCAGCGTTTCATTCTTTGTTTTTGTTTATTTTTGTTATCATCGGTTTGCAATAAATTTGTTATTTAATGAACAAGAAAACGAAAACCCTTCTTTCTATAAAGTTCTCCAATTAAGTTAGACGACCCTTCTGCTCGTTCCTCGCTTTGTTATAGTAACCATATTTTGACTATTGCTTCTTATCATCGGACTACCAATGAGAGCATGTGTTAGATCTGCCACAATGTTTCCTTTATAACAATGAGCGACCAGTTTGTTGATTTGGAACCTGTAATCTGCATTTACACCAGTCACCACACGCTGTTTTCTTATGTACAGTCGAACATACGTGAAATGAACTCGATGACAGTTTGTTTGAGTTAGGGTCGGTGCACGCAAAGAAAAAGTGCTTTTAATAAAACTCACAACAGAAGATGATATTTCACGACAACAAAATCATAATACTAATCTCACGCGCAACATCCCGTGGACACGTTAGTTCTAAGTGAAAAATTAATGAGCTGAACACTACTTGAGCAAATGAACAACACGTGAACGGATAAATTTCAATTGAACAATTTAGGAAGCCAAACGCATAGTAAACTTGTGATACTTACGTCGATCCTAGAGATCTTTTATAAGTGAGAGCATGGGATTAGTGAATCATTCGTTAGTCACAAGTCAATAAGCAAACTGCTGAGCAAGGTTAACCTTTAAAGAACTGAATAAGGCGAGGCTTTGAGTATACGACAAACTGTAGCAAAATCACGTGAATATACTGCAAGATATATGTAACTCTTCATTAACCCAAGAAGCCTTGGTGGGGGGTGTTAAATTGAACCTCCCCCCCTCGATTTTTTGCCTTTAATATTTTGCTCCTTGACTGATTGTCAAAAGTATTGGCACAACTGTTCCTTGTTTGTTAACACATCTTTTGACACTAATTAAGTGACGTCACAAGTGATGACGTCATTGTAAAAAGTCACGCAAATTGTGTGTTGACTGAGAAATCTCAATTTTTCGCTAGAAACTTACTAAATACTGACAACTTCAAAATGGATTTTAACTATTTTGTGGATTTCAATGGCTAAATGCTGTTTTCTCGTCATTTTGAAGTACAAAAGCGAAAATTTCAACAAAATCTGAAAATTTAAAAATCCAAGATGGCGGCCGCCGTGACGTCATTTATTTGACTATTGTTGCCGTGAAAATCCAATTAGACACCACGTGGTTTCTCTTAATTGAAAGTACAAATGAAGCTTGTTATATATACCAAGTTTCATGTCAATCAGATGAAATGTGTCGAAAGTAAAAGGGGGGGGGGTGTCCGATTAACCTCCCCCCCTTGCCTCACAAACATTATTCCGCGAGCCTTGAAGGCAGGAAAACATGTCATCTACTAAAGACTGTTTCTCGCTGTGCTTCTGTGTTACGAAGGTGCAGAATCCAGACCTTGCCTGCCTCATCAGGTCTTCGTAAACAAGCTTGCGCATGCGCACGGTACGGTTGTATCTCAATCCTTCCATAACTCGGAAACAGAACTTTCCGCAATTACCTGGCACCCTTTACATAGGTTTCTGAAACCAGCACCCTGGAACTTATTGCCGATTATTCCCAGTAACAGGCATATTATACGGAACGTCCCTCTTATAACAATATGTCTGAATCGCTCGTTACGCTTCTACTTAATCTCAGTCGCTTTAGCATAAATTGCATGATCAAAAACTATATAGAATTCAGCTTCAGACTGTCCTTGATCTTCAAAGACTGGCTCAACACCTCAAACACAGTAGACATGTTAGTTGCAGGTGCATCGATGGTTGGTAGATAGCCAATGTTGTCTTTTGAGACTTCTACTTCAATGCGTACCATTATATTAAAACCAGTCCACCCACTAACAGTCCGGTTCATGAAGGTGCACAAGAATCCACAGCAGATTCTTTTTCTTCGCAATAGCCTCGATCTCTGAATAAGACACTTCTACGTATGGTATTGGGGGAGGTCCGCAGCGATCCCCTGCGTTGTAGACGAGAGGTTCCTTGTCCATTACAACATCAACACTTCGCTTCTTTGACCTAGCTATGTAGGGCTTCTCTTTAAAGGAGGAAGAAGAGAGCCGAGGCGTTGACCCGATGTGACGTTCCCTCTCCTAATTCACAGGGTCTCCTCTAAACGGTCGATATTATCCCATGCTAAAGAAGTACTAATGTACGGCTAGATGTTCCCTGGTGTCGCAGCCAATTCTGAAGGCACAATGCGAAATTCAATTCTTCAAGCTGTGAGTAAGACACGCCGTGCCCACACCGATTAATTATCTGAACGAGCTAGGTCGGTATTATTGGTGAGGGACGTGACGGCGTATGGTAGCAGTATGTGTTTGGGGGCTTAATACGTCCAACAATTAATCCAAATACCAAGTCTTCAACAGAAGAGTTACGAAGACGCTGCACCGTCTGAGGACACTTTGGTTGGGGCTCCATTTGTCTGGTCAGTATCGTAGACAGAAAGGACGACAGGTTCTTGGGGATCTGGATGGCATGTTATACTTGCTAGACCGAACTGACCCCCTGATGTCTAAAGCAACTTGGTGAATTGCTTCAGTTCTTGAAGAGCTACTGGTTGTCATCTGACATTGTGAATGTTGTACGACCCCCTTAGCCAGCAAATAATTCGAGATAGGTTTTCTGGGACAACAAACAAGTCTCAAGTTTTCTGCGGAAACGAGTTTTGGTCGACTCTTTGATCACCTTTGCGCCTAAATCTTGCATAAAAAAGGCATTTGTTGGGATATTTCGGTAAGCCTAACATATCTAGGGTTGTCTAATACACTTGGTCTAATGCACTCAGTATTTCCTGAACCTTGGACTCGATAACCTTGTGCTCCTCGTCCTCTGCAGGGCCAGCGGACGTGGGCCATATGATGGGCATATCTGAAATCACTGGCAGTTTTCGCTTTTTGCGCTATAAATTAGTTTAAAATACACTTAACCCTATTCCGCCTTGGGGGAGGGGGGGGAGTGGCCGCGC
>JAOBRH010445267.1:0-10592 GCA_027575125.1 Umimayanthus parasiticus | reverse complement strand
GTGACAGACTTACAATCTTTTACTCTGATGATGGCTTCCGTTCAGGTTGTCGAAACGTCAGTCAACACCAACAACAGCCCTTCTCAGGACTAACTCTACAAACCCGGACGATCACTCAAACCACAACAGGGACTGTCCTCAGAAGGTTAATTGCGGGTTAGAAATGTTTGACTAACGATCCATGAAATCGGAAATGTACAAAATAAACAGTCACAGCAACTTTGCTGCTGTTTAATTCATTTGTTATATTTGACTAAGACTTGTATTATATAGGATACAAAGATCAAGCTTTGCCATGGAAACAGCTTTGGGGTAACAAGTTACTTTTCATAACAACAATCTTAATTAATAACTATGGCAACGTCCGCCACCTTGGATTTTTCAAAAAAATATTTTTATTAAAATTGCAGCAAATGTTCTTAAACCTAGTAGAAAATATGTGTTGACAGCCTCAAATAAGAATATACTTTTAAGAATAGAGTGGAAAAAAAGATTGGATTCAATCTTAAATTTGCATAGTTCCAATCGCATAAATGATAAGTGATGACGTTATCCAGTTACAGTCAAAAGATGTGTTCATCACTGGACTGCAGGTACTGAAAGTTTCATTTTGACTGCTTCAAGGCTGCAATATTAGATGGCAAAACCTTGGATGGGGGTTCAATTTGACCCTCCTTCCCCTTGGCCGTTTAAGGTACTGATACTTGTTTGTATCTGAAACGTTTGAGCGTGTCGTAGAAAGTCTTGCGATTCTTTTCTAAGTATTAAAATATCACCTCGAATTTTAAAACACGTAGGAACTGTCTAACAATATCTGGAATGTTAGTATTAAATTCTCTGAAACTTTCTCATACTTTCCTTTTAAAATATTTGGAGAACTAATTCATCTTTGAGTGATTGCTGTTTGTTATCAGCTTTTCAATAAGGAATGCAAGAGGCGGCGTGCATGATTTACGAGTATGCAAATTTTACGGCTATACTGTAAAATATGTATACACCCTTTTCAATAACGTGATTGTTTTCCTATTATGTTTGGCGCAAAGTATGGGGGTGTGAAGCGCATAGTAAATATCTAAATCAAATCGATCGACTACTCAGCCGAGCATTTAGCTTTAAATAAGACCAAAAATAGAATTTAATTCTAAAAATTACCTATGAGAGAAGCCAAATGCTCTGAAACAAAATGAAGACAAAATGGACTGCAAGAATTTCTGACCCCAAAACGTGAAAAAACATTGTGGCTACGAGGCCACGAAGACAGGATACTAAGAGTCAGAACTGAGCGCTTTGTGAAGTGTTTTACTAATCGATGCTTTTTTAGCTTTGTTGAGCGTATTTTAATTTATTCACCTTCCGTTAATAGCAATTGTACTTTTATATATTAAATTATAAAGTTTTTATTGCAAACCTTAGCGTTTAATTTGAATATTTATTAAAAAAGTATTGCTAACATTATTAATACTGTATGTATTGTTATTATCAAGGCTTATACCAAAATAAACAGTTTTGTAATGATAGTGTTCAGGAGGAGAAGAAAGAGGCTGATAAGATGGCTTGGGCTGAAAGGATTTTATCTTCAGGTAAGCTACCCTCTGTTTAGCACCTGGACATCAAGAACGGGTTTGAGCATTACAAACGTTTCAAAGTGCTAGCTGGAACTACCTTCACCAGTTGACTCCATTCTCGAGGCCATGTTCACCGTATCACCAAACAAACAGTATCGGGGCATGGCACTCCCGACCACTCCAGCCACAACAGGACCTACGAGGGAAGATGAACACAACAAACCGTTGCTCAAATTATTTGTTCAAGAAATGAAAATAAAATAGCCCTCTCCCCCACCCCTCCTAGAGGAAAGGTATTGTAATTGGAACAGCAGAGGTTATTGAAATCACAAAAATATCAAGAACAAAAGTGTGCACGTATTCCATATTCTACGAATGGTTTTCCATGAAACAAGCACTCATTGTGTTCAATTGTGTTCGACATCTTGAATTTCAAATATATTTTATATTTCTTCCTTTCTATTCCGTTTTTCCACGATTTCTTTAGTAAAAGTAAGTAAGTTATTTGTTTGGCTAAACATTGGAGCAATTAATAGACAAGTTACTGTGTGTTGAGGAACAATTTTCTCCAAAACGTTTAGCAAATTTTTAATTCCACCCAAGTTACAAAAGGCTATATCTTTATGGAGTGACAGAGGGCAAAAAACTACATGACAGCTGGACAAACACTAAATGCGAAGGTTTTGAAAATTAATGAAGATAGATGGTTTCTTTATGATGACATCGATGGAAACCACGCTATTCAAATAAGGAAGTATGTAATTTCAAGGACAACACGAACTATACATATAATACAATTCATTTTAAACTCACCACTATGAATACCAACACGAAGTTTTAACTTGTAATTAGGCTTGTGTTTAACAACGAAGTCCGTCTTGACAGATTCAACAAGATGAAGGGCCATGCGCGAGATCTCACTGGCGTGCTTTTGACCGTTCCGTATCGGAAGGCCTGAAACCACCATGTACGCGTCACCGATAGTCTCAACCTGCAGGACGGAGACATTAACAACACATTTGTTTGATCAAGAGAAGCAAAGCTTGGAAACTCTTTCTATCGAACACAGTTCCGCTCTCCAATTACATTTTCTTCCCTCTTTGACAATCTCAACTTTCACATTTATCTTGTTGTGTTGCTTTAACATCACTGATTGTCTCGATCTGGTACGGCGAGAGAACGAGATTTATAGCATACTTGGTTGAAACATCTGTTGCTCACTCATAGTGAATATTTACTAAATTTCAGTCAAAACAGCTTCGATAAGCGTGGTAATGTTGGACCTTGTGTCGCTTTTATTATTTTTCCTTTTTCGTATGTAACTATATTATCTTCGAAGCGTTGTTTTAATTCCTCACTTCGTATTTCTGAGTAACTAGCCTATACGGGAAAGTGTACACGAATGTGGCCATTTGATCGTCAAACAGCCAGTTTAACAAGTCAACCATCTGCAGAACAAGTTTAGGGTTTCAACAGGCGGGCCTACAAGATTTCTAGGGATGGTAGATTGGCCGAAGAAGGGAAAACATTGGTAATTTCTAAAACAAGGTACACGAAAAGACTTCGAAAAAGTCAGAGAATATTGTAAACAAGGGCCGTGCCCACAAGTAAAGCAAATACTTTGTTCTTCGCATAATTACGAAACTTATCATACAATATTAAAAAATACTCGTTAGCAAAGAGCAAACAGACGAGCTATATTTCAAGCATTGTGTATTCTAGGGTCATTCACTAATATGAGTCTCCGTCTGAACGGCTGCAAAGCAATTAGTCAACATGTAGAATAAAACTCACCTTGTACACGTCATATTCCCTGATAATATTATCAAATAAAGAATAAAGGTCGTTGAGCATCAACACCACCTGAAGTGTAATTAGAAAGAGCATTTATATTCCGATATTACGTTAAAGAGAATATACAAAACTTAACAAAACAAAAATATAAAAGAAACGTAGTAAGAGACAAGAGGGAGTTCTTGTGAGTCTTGTACCATAAGATACGATCATTGTGCAACACTTGATATTAAATCTTCCTTATGGCGTAATCACTGACTAAGCCTCACGAGAGATCATATAGAATCGTGCTTTAATCGGACAAAAATCCAAGCTCCGAAAGGAAAACCTGGCTCACCGGATCGCGTTGGAAAGGAGTTTTATGTGGAGAATAGCACTAGGCGGACATTCAATATCACACATCAACAAAGGTTTGGTTAGTTCCTCTTTGTCCGTTAATAATGCAATGCTTTGGAATTGGCTATCAAGCGTCACTTGTATTGTTGGTATGCACACGAACCGTTACCGTTACCGTTACCATCGTCGACATTATCTATCAGCAGCACCACCAGTGTCGTCGATACCATTATTGTTAACATTATCTATATCACCATCACCCATCATCATTAGTAATGTTATCATTACCATATTTATTATTATTCTCATTAGTTTAATTGCAATTGTTATTACTATTATTACTACTCTTACTACTAGTATTAATGAAGATCTCACCTGCATGGGTGTACTGTCCGCTGAGAGACTGGTGAACCCAACAATGTCGCTGAAATAGATTGACACTTCTTTGAAGGTCTCTGCTTCCACGGCTCTGCCTTTTTTCAGCTGCTCCGCAACTGGTCTGAGGAGAGCAAAAAGAGGCAACTTTAAAGTTGTGTGTGTATGTGTGGGTTCGTGTATGTGTGTGTAAACTATAAGTGTGTGTGTGTGTGTGTATGTATGTATGTGTGTGAAAGTTTGGCAGACTAGTTTGATATGGTTTGATAGGATTTGATGGAACCGAAACCAACTGTGGAATTGCATAGACTACTGATGTATTTCGGCAGTCATAAATTTGTGCATGTGAGCGATTAGCAATCGGATCAATTGAGTCAAAGTAATCAGCCCAAACCAGATCACGCAAACTGGCCGCTCGCGCATGACGATCTACTTTGATGTTTTACTTTTAACCCACCTGGGCAACATTCGGTCCAAGAGGGCTTCAGTCTTTTTCTGTTCTTCAATTAACAGTTCCGTCCTCTCCTGTACAACTTCCTCCAAGTTGTCTGCATACTTCTCCATCATGTACATCATGTTATCCACTATGTTTGTCTTACTGTAAAACGAACAGAAAAAATATTTAAGTTTTCCCAATTAAACGTAATGAACCGTACACTATGGTACTACAGACGAAATACGAAATATCTCAGTTACATAAGAAAATATCTGGTATTTTTAATAATTTGCAGAATAGTCAAAACGATGTACATGTCCTGACGTCAGGACAAAAGTAAGATCGTAAGATGGTGGATTTGTGATGTCCTATGACATCATAGCCTTTTAGCTAATTTCCAAAAAATACATTATGGACTTATCAACTAGACTGCAAGTTTAGAGGTTGCTATCTTTATAATTAAAAAGAAAAGGAGGAGCGTCCCCCATCTATAGGTTTATGCATTTCTGCCGTTGTAGTCGTCAGACCTTGGGACAAAACAACTTCATACACCTACATATAACTGGAAAACAACAATTGCTTACATTCCATGGATACTGAGCGATTTAAAGACAATCTTCTTGATTTCATGGAAGTCCGGTCGTTTGTCGGGATCCTCAGCCCAACAGAGTTTCATTAGGTCGTGTAGTTCTCCGACTTCTGTGATGAACTGTGTCACTATTGGTCTGTATGGCGGTACTTCGCCTTCCTTCACCCGCTCAATAATTTCTTTCAAGTGAGAAAATAGTGTTAAAAAACTTTGGAAGGCAAGGTTTTCATAAGAAAATAAAGTTGCAAATTTAACAAACTTTACTATTTTATCATTAATTTTAACAACTAAAAATATTACACAATGGAAAATTATCTTGTGGCTTCTTGACACCAATAGTTCAACGAGCATCTGACTCTGTAAGGAAAAAACAATACTTTTACATGACGTGACGTTAAAATTGGCTGTTGAAGCGTTTGAACTTACATTAGATCAAGAAGGAGAATAACCATTTTGCTTCACATCAGGACGGTTATAAACCAACTAATAATACACAAACCACCAAATTCAACGCTTTTACAGAAATATAGGAAAACTGTAATATGTTACACGTAAACATATACACACTTGGTTTAGGCCTATTGCTAGAAAATAGGTCCTTGGCGGTAGGATTGCGTTTAAATCCTACCTAGAAGACTGACTTGATTTTATACTTAGTAGCTTTAAGACAACTTAAGAAGAATCGAAAGGAAAATGCTCAAATAACTTCTTCATTCATTGTGAGTGTTTTGGAATAAAACTGCGAGTTCATCAATTTGTAGTAATGCTAAGCGAGGTGTTTAACTATGCGTTGACAAAAGGCAACATTTGCTGCACTATACTGACCTTTCGACTCTATTTCGTAGTTTTCACTGTATGGACCTTCTCTTGTGTGGAATTCCTGGAGAATAATGGCGAAACTGTATATGTCCCCTTTTTGTGTTCCTCGTACCGTTCGAGGATGCATTCTTAGGATTTCAGGAGCATCCCACAAAGAATCTAGAAAACGTTCATTTCCAATCAGTAATACTTTAGAGAAGACAGCAATGGTACAATAATATTTTCACAAGTGAATTCGTTTCCCCCATTGTTCAATGATAATTCCTAAGATCAGCCCATTGGTATAAAATCCGATACGGAACATCACCATTCCGCATGTCAACTCCATAAGTACCTTCGTAATAAGTATCAATACCACTGCTATTCCTCATTGCCTTCGAGCGGAATGTTGGAAGGCCGTAGTCGGTGATCTTCAGCACCCACTGGCTATCGATGAGACAGTTAGACGATTTCAAATTCCCGTGAGACTTAATTTCCGAGCTGTGCAGAAATAACATTCCCTAGGTGGAAAGAAACAAAAATTTCAACTGAGGGACGAACCCAACATACAACACGAGGAACACTTGCTATGCAGATTCCTGTGTCCATGAAACAATTTGGTGTGGTAATCCTATCACTTCCATCAATTTTATCATCACGTACCTTCATTTTACACTTACAGTATCAATACTTAAGAGATTGTTGTTTTGGAAGGAGTTAATGATCCTCTCCAGAAACAAAGGATGCACAATTCTCGCAATCATTTAAGTAGTTAGAACATGGAGACCAGTATTTGTATTTAGCAACACATCATTTTGGTACATTTTGGTTTAAAGTACAAGTTTATCGCGAATAATAAATCTATTAAGAGGGAAGGACTTGAAAGATGAAGGCTAAAAAGGTTTGATTTCGCATACACATTCTAAAGCTTGTAAAGTGTTGAATCAGAATACAGCTAGACTGTTGCATAGAATGTAATTGGAATAACTGCTTTAAATTATAGTTTACTTGCAGTAAATATACGAGTGAATGTTTGGATTCATTGGCCGTTTGCAAGCACTCGGATCATCAGATTATATGAACATTTTATAAAACAAGCTCTATGAAAAAAGATTATACCCAGTTTGGTCACCTTTATGATGTCTACTACTAACGATGCGATGAACAGATGATCGATTGTAACATCAGCGTTTTCCAACACATCCTGCAAATGGAGAACAGAACATTCACAAAAAAACTCCAAGACCGGAAATCATCACAGCATACCATACTCTAGGAAAATTCATGCAGTATCTACTCTGGAATCGTAAATAATAGAACAGTGAAAAAAATACGAGTACAGGGAAACGTAACAAGGAATACATCAGCCTTCAACCTGTTGTTGTAACGTACATGTAACGCCTTTCACATTGTACGTTCTACATTCTATATGTGTACGCAAATAGTAAATATATTGAAAAGTTGAGAGAAGAGAAGGGCGAGGAGGAGAGGAGCGGAGACATAACTGAGAAGAAACACATTGATATCAAATACAAAATAATCCAATGAGAACCTAAATTGTAATGAAATGCGGTTGTAGTATATTAAACAATATAGAAGAAAAGAGTTAGCATATCACTACACACAGTACGTTTACCTGAAGACTTCCCCTGGAGCAATAGTGCATCACAATACATATGTTAGGCGCGTCTGTACATGCGCCAATAAACGGATTGAGGTTCTTGTGCCTTATATCCCTCATCTGTAGAATAATAGACAGATATGGATATTTTTATCAGTTAGCTCTGTGCATGGGGACACTGGAAGCCAATATTGTTTTGAAACAACCGGTATTCATTTCATTTTCATCGTCAGTTGCTAACATTCTAGAGTTGTGTGCCAAACATTAAGGACTTTTTGTGAGTTGAAACTCTTGTACACTGTGCTTTTAATCTATAGGTTAATGTTTACATACGTTGCACAGTCAAATCAAGCAAAAGCTATAGAAAATCAAGTCAGCGGGAAATACCATAGCTGTACGTCTGAAACAGAAAAATCTATCAATCTAAAAATACACCTACTTCTTTGAGTTCGAGAAGGACCTTCCTTGTGAGAGAAATGTTGCGGGTTGCAAACTTTGAGACTGTAACCCAACTGCCCTGCAACGGTAACGAGAAGGTCAACAACTGATATATTAGTAATAAATAATAATAACAATAGTAACAATAACAATAATAGTTAATAATAGTATTAACAATAACGAAAAAGTAATTATAGCAATAAACTGTACACGACTTATCCTCTTTTAATAGAGTAATATTAACATAATAGTAATTTGATGATGATGATACTGTTCTTCTGAAAACTGGGCTTTTTTCAAGGTGATGGCTGAAAACCATTTATGAAGTATCAGGGATTAAGGAGGGTGAATAGGAAGTGTCCGCCGAATACAAGTCGAAAAGTACAATCAAATGTGCAAAATGTACGTGATAAATAACCGAAGCCTGGTTTCCATATGAAGCGCAGGAAGTGGTCGGAAACAGTGGCGGTTAGATGGTCGCTGACCGTTCCCGAGCGCTTCAGATCATATAGAGATATGGCTTGAACTCACCACTTACGTTTTATTTTTATGGTGTTTTGATATAATTGTAAATTTTTTGAAACAATAAACTTTAAACCTTTGATAGTTATGACGTTAGATGACGTCAATCACGAACGTCTTACGGTTTTTGTTGCGGTCTTCTGCTACATTTATGACTTAATAAATGCCTTTGTGATTTAAAGTTAATAAAAAAGAATTTGAATAACGAAAATTTTGGCAAAATTGACAACATAATTGAAAACATAGTCATGTGAACAATCCAAATCGTGTAAGATGTCAACTACAAAAAGATTGCCGTGGAAATAGCCCATTGATCCTTTCGCAAATATACTTATTTCATATGGAGAATACTGGATTGTCTAATGGTATTTGATCAATCAAAAAGCCATTATTAAGACTTCGTTATTAACAACAGATTGCAAGTTCTAAATTCCAACCTTGTATTGAGAGACTGTTGTCAACTTGTTACCGTCCGGAGACCAGTTAAGGTGCATATCATCTGCGCTCTGAAATTGTAGAACAGGACAACATTAAAAATCAATTAGAAAAATAGCTTTTTTTGGGGTTAAAATCTAAAACTCAGAGACCAAATAACTCGAAAGATAACAGTTTACTTGACATGTCTTTAAACAGTATCTATCTTTTATCCACTCGGTCAAGGCGAAAGAAATCCCTTGTCGAAATGGTCTCGTATTTCTGTTTCGCATGCAGGAGCTTTCTGCCGCAATCTTCATAGAATGAAAAGCTGTCTAACAGGCTTTAAAACGGTTCAATTGTTACGCTTGCACAGTTGGTTCAACTGCTGACATGTTACGAGTATAGTATTCCGTGAAACCGTTTTCATTTTGTTATGATCTCTCTCTTGGAAATGCTCAAAAGAAAGCAATATGACTCCAACAGAGCCTATCATTCGCATAACTACATTCTGGTGTGGCTTTAGTCAACTGGCAGTAAAGAGTAACAAATCTTACGGAAGAATGGCTGCAATGTGACTGAATGGAATCCTTTCTCTGTCTTAACTGGAGATCCCCGTATCGGATCTTCCACACCTGGCTTTTTAGCTCTCTCTCAAGTTTGTATTGTCTGCAATACATAGTAAAATATTGTAAGCAAATAAACCATTACTACTATTAAAATCCTAAAAGTCTAATTGGACTAACAGTGCGTAACCAATATCTATGCTGGGTTTCCAATTGGTGTATTTAATGCTCCATCACCACACTACCACTCCAAACGTGTCAAATGAGGATGGTGCTACACTCTTATCACTCAAATTGTTTAAAAATAATTGGTATTAAAACAACAGAGAATGTTCCAGTCAAGTACTGTAGCCTTCTTCTACCTTCAAAAGCAGTAGTAATATACCTTTATCATGGACTGTGTAACCAAGGCGCCCCCTTTCCCAGCCCTTCAATGTAAATGTAAATATCCCCTTCCTTCCTCTCATCTCACCCTTATTCTTACTTTTCCACCATGCACCAAAAACAGCTAAACGTATTCCAGAGTTTAAAAGATAAAAAAATCAAAATAAAATTCAGCAACAAATTCTTAAACCACTGGACGTATGCTTTTGCACTGAGAATGGAAACGGTTGCCCGTGCTTCTTACCGTATACATGTGACAAGCAAAATCACGATTACCAAGCACACTGCACTTATTACACCTGCTATTATCTCTGTTCTCAGGTCGTCTGCAAGAAAATCAATCACATGGAGAAACAATGAGAGATAAATTCAAAATTTGTTTATGCTTCTTCAAATTTGTTATCAACAACGACGACAGAAGCGTTTGACTTCTTTGCTAACTTGTTGCAAAAGTGAAAGTTCAAAACAATTTAATAGTAAATACCATAGAATTCGCCGTTCTGAGGTTGCGCTGGGGATTGGGTTTAGATACGTATCGCAAAGGATCATGGGGCTGTTTTGGAGGACGCATTTCCAAGATGGCGTCAAGCGAAAAAGAAAACAGAAGCGTTCAACAAGAAGTCAAACTCAATGAAGGTGATATTCCAGGTGCCGAGTTGCCAAAACCGGCCGAATTATGCACTTCAGCTATTTTAAAACGATGGTTGTCCTGTAGAGGTGCAAAAGTATCAGGAAAGCGAAAGGATTTGATCAA
>JAOBRH010445156.1:0-10594 GCA_027575125.1 Umimayanthus parasiticus | reverse complement strand
GTCGAGAATCGAGCTCGCCCCACTTTTCGCGCGCTCTCTCATCTCTCGACGCTCGATTCTCGACGATTTTCTGGAGGAAAAGAGGAGACTACTCGCAGTCTAGCCAATGAAGTTAATCTTTAAGGACCTAAATCCTTTAAATCGTGGGTGTTAAAAATTGAACCCAGTTGTTAGAGCTAACACACTTTTGAACAATCGGGCCCTAATATTTTTTGGACATTTCGCTTCCAGCAGGCCAAACACCAAGTTCAATACTTACTTTGTAAATACTCAAAATATTTATTTGCCATTTTGCTTTACATTCGTCCTCTATTTCAAATCTTCAATTTCTAAAATAAATACTTCTCGAGTGTCACTGGCTTTTGTCGTTCGAAATTTAATGTATATTTTGTTTAGGTGTTTCTTGCATTAGAGTTCGAAGCTATTTCACTTTCCCTCTCAAACTGCCAACTTGACTATTAAGCAAACTGTGAGAAATAAATAACTTATTTTAGAAAGCTGCTGTGAGTAATTGGCTCATTAATTCTCCAGAAACAACTTGTTGTGTATTTATGTAGCAAGGAAAAGACAAATCCTGATTAGGTGAATGTTTGGGCTGAAATGGCTGAACTCAGACTTATCCGTATCCCCTTCCATCCATAACGAGCAAAGATACCCTCGCATAACTTGACCAAGCATTTTCACGTATTCATCAATGCAGCTTGGTACTGTAAGGTCGCTTTCAATTTGTTTGGTGTGGCCGGTCCGACCAGTCAACTCTTAAATGGAGCTTACAGAGTTACGAGTTCTCGGAACTGGTTTTGGACACACAGGTCCTTCTTGTGGATCGGAACCGCTCAGTTCTCCCATTCCGGTCGGTCAAAGTGCGGAAATTTTGAGAGTTGTGGAGGGAAAATTGCGCACAACCTGGACCTATCCATTTAATCTGGTCAGAACGGCCTAAAATTCCTTTACCCGAGTGTTAGTGGTTCATGTTAAGGATAAACAAAATTTGACATGACATGTTTCTCATTCCTGTAGACACTGTATGCCCTAGTTTTGTCAAACACGACTCTAGCTGTTTGGCGGAAATGCTAAAACAAACTAAGGGACAGTTTCACGGTTTCTCCATACCGAAATGCTGCTTTCCAAAACTATTGATATTGATCTTGGCAATGCGATTGAATTTGACAAAGAAACTTACTTAATGTGGCTGAAACCAATTGTAGAATTGCACACATTTTAGGTTGCCCTACTGATGATCAGTTACAGGTTTGCCTTCTATTTCAGCAACATCACAGTAGTGTCTGTGCAGTTTCAATTTTCCAAGGATCAATGTACAGTTTTGGTACTGCACATTTATGTTACAGATTATTGGAACTTAATAATTGACGGACCAACAGATTTTCGTCACCACCCATAACTGTAATCTGTTTTAATCATCCTTGAAATTAAGCCATCCATGCAATTTTTGCATAACATAAAGCAGCACTGTGCTTGAATTAGTTGCGGCAGAAGTTATTTTCGTGTGTCTTGATCTGTTGAACAGTAACAAGATCGCATGTAGAGCAGTCCCTTACCACACATCAGCCTTGATTTTTAATTTGAGAACTACTTCTAAAGGGAAAACATTCCTTAACTAGTTCTCAAATTAATACAGATCGTTAAAAGCTCTAACACTCAACAAAATGGCACTGCTGAGGGGTTTCAATGACAGGATCATCCAACCAGGTGACTGTCTGCTCCTCCTTGGTAGCCACATCATCCCCCACCTCAGTCCCAAACATACTCAAATACTCTGCATACAGAGCCCGGGCCTTCGTCAGTGTCTTGTTGAGGTCATGTTTTCTTATCATTTTGTCAAAGTACATAGCTAATGCATTATAATCCATCTGCTGTTGCATACAGTGATCTTTATGAAGAAACAGAATAGCAAGAGACATGAACAGTGAGAAAGGATTACCGTCCCCAAGGTGACATGGTCCAGGCAACTGGATGAGCTTTGTCTCAGATGTACTACTATTCAGCATAATGTCATCCTCTTCGATGTCGCTGTCACACTCGTCACAGTTGCCAAGTAAGTCTACTGGTGAATAACCATTTGATGGTGGAGCAATACTACTGTTGCCCCTAAAATTCTTGTTCACAGAATTAAATGTACCTACTTGTGGCTGCGGTGAATCAGACGAGGATGTGAGAGAACTCCAAGTCACTTCAAACAACTGGAGTGCATCATCAAAGGGGAACTCCCTCTTCAGGTCTAACAGAAGCCAGCGGTAGCAAAAGAACATGTCATCAGCACCAATCATGACAAGAAATTTGTAGAATTCTGGGTCCATTTTCTGTACCAGGAATGCAAGGTGCTCAAATTTCTTTGTCATTGCTTTCCCATCCAACAGAAAGTGTGACTTCATTCTGTTCATCAGGCTGGTGAAGCAAGTGTAGGTTATGGCTTCATCTTCAAATACAACTAACAGGGGGGCGGCTAAGTCACTCATGCCTTGAGCGTACGACACATCGGGATTGGCCAGAGCATAGGTAGTCAAAACACTAAACAGGGAGTCTATGTGAGCATGCTCATCTGGGACAGCAAAATAGGGATAAGTCCTATCAGTTCTCAGTACATCTTTCATCACCATGTGAGATATTGTTTCAATTTCACTTGGCTCTCGTGCTTTCCAAGCTCTTTTTAGATGCCAGTAAACTTTTGCCTTCATCATCATATGTCGCTCTCTTTCATCTTCAGTCAAATCAGGAGGAAATACATTAAGAAGATGCTTCCATATCTCACGACGCAGGCTAGCATCTATACCCCCCTGAAATATTCTTGCCCATAATTCTTCAGTTCCCATAACTCGGCCATCATGATCCAGGTGGCATCTCCATTCCAACTCCTTCAAAGGGCCATTGATCACTGAGGCTGAAAAAGCTTTGCTGATTTTGTGGAAGGTCTTCTCCATCTGATGCTTGATAGAGATTCTGAATGGAACACTCGCACCGACACCGGTGGCTCTGATGTCATTGGCTGGAGGAGCTTTGGAAGCATCTAGTATTGCCCAGCCATTCTGGTCTTCTTCTGTGGAAAGGAATATGTTCCAGGTTAGTGCAACTGGTAAGGCAAGTATGCAGTTAAAAACTAGTAATAAACAGTAGTTTGCTTCTAGTAAGACAGCTCAATCTTGACAATTTAGGATGGACAGAGCCCCACATTCTTGTGTGTTGTAATGTCAGATTATAACAAGCCAAAAAAAATAAAATTCAGGAAAAAAAACTATACAATATACATATAAAGGATGGATTATTTGATCATGTCTGGGGTAGGGCGTGGGGGGGAGGGGGTGGAATAAATTAAAAAACAAATTGCATCCATGGCACAGATATAATAATTTTTCTCCTCCCCCTCCCCCCAAAAAGATCAAATGGGCCATCTCTTAGTACAGACTGTTTGTAAACTATACCTTCATACTCTAGGGCATCAACCTTCAGGCTTAGATGTGGCAGGGATGCACTCTGGAACGCAGCATCAAGATCAAAGTCTGACATCAGTGAAATGTAAATGTCTTCCCTTGTACCAATTTTACTGCTCCGTGGTAGTAAGTAAGAGATTTCAAACTCCCTGTAGCATGGGGTGATGTGATAAAGAAAAGTGAGACACAAGATATGGGAGGGGTGGGCGGGCAGTTTCCCAGTAACCAGGATTAATCCAAAGTTTCTAGTTATCATCTTCCATTCAGAAAAGTTTACAAAGTTAATCCTACAAGTAGACCAGTCTGATTCTGTGCCAAGTTAATGGAAGAATTTCATTTTCACCAGTTGCTGAAGTCATGTGGTAAAACAAATAACACATCACCCAATGCCTCATTTGGCCAATTAAAAACACCTAAATGGAAAGTATAGATATATATCAGGCGTGGAGGCAGGGGGGGGGGTGCATAGGGTGTGATTGTCACAAAAATTGTTGTTGAAGATGGTGAATCTATTCAATAAATCTCAACACAATGACCAGTAACCTTTTGTTTCCAACTGAATCCATCGAAAACAAATGAGAGAAACGCTACTTTTCAGTTTCACTGAATTGTGGTTGTGTCTTCGTTTACACCCAAAATTATTCTGCACAAATCAAAATGTACTTTATTCCATCACTCGGGTTACCAACCAGACCATACTGAAGGGAGTGAACCAACCAAACCACAGAAATCCCACTAACACCTTCGTGTCTCCAGGCTACATCAATAATAAATTAGCTCGCAATTGAATTAAATTCAATTGACAATTCATCTAGCTAAGTTACTGAATCGTATTTTCCTATTTGGAAAACATATATTTAACACGGAAGTTTTGAGAATGCTTCATCCGTTAGTAAAAATGACAGCTTAAGTTGCAAAGACTTCGTCAGTACGAGCTGTTCATTTTTTCTTCCACTTGTTGTTTGTCCAGGTGCCAACGTGTTCGCTAATATTAGTAGTATATTTATTTCGTTAATTTCCATATAGCGTTTTCATTGATACAAATATACATGTATACAGAACTTTTCAGTCAAGATTGCGACAGCTTTCATGATTGTCAGCTGCCTCTTCAACCCTCAGAAACACGAAGGATACACAAAAGCTCTTGCAGAGATCAAAAGAACATTCAAAACGAAAACAAAACATAACAAAAAAGTTTAGTCTTACGTACCCTCTTATTTGGAAAGCCCGGCGGAGCAATTGCGACATATTCTCGAACGAGGTAATATGTGGATCAACTGAAAAGCTTCTCACAACTTGGTTCTTTTCTTCCTGACACTAAGACGGAAATGTAATCCACGTTAAAAAGAAAAGAAAACATGTTAATTAATTTTGTCGTTGGCCATTTTTTGTCACACGTACCATGGCCCGCACACGAATGGCGTCTCTGTCTTCCATTGCTCTTTTGCACACTTTCTTCAGAGAAAGTTGTCATGAGACTACGAATTCTGTTTCCTCGTCCAAGGCAATTTTCATTTCACAATCCAGAGGTTTAACAAAGCCAGTTATACATTTCGAACACGCACAAACCCATCACCCCCACTCAGTCGGCCATTTTTGGACAAATCTAAGTCAATACGTCATCTTCAGCGGAAATTAATCGCGGGCGCAACGACCTTGGAGCTTAGGCTCGTTACCAAATATGGAAGTAGCCGGAGATGCGCCCCGTTTTCCCACAGTTCCGTGAGAACCTCGAAGTGAGGCTGGCAGCCATCTTGTTTCTGCACTGAAATTTTGAAATTACTTCCTGGAATCTGGAGGTTGTTAGTCATGGCCGATCAAGATGAGCCTATTTCTGATTCACAAAAGGTATTTTGTAAACGTTTTCGGAACCAAATAGTCTATGACTTCTTGCAAACAACACTTGTAACAGGAAACCTCTGCGTGTTTTCCTCCAGGTACGGATAGCTGCTGACTTCATCAAACACGCCCCTCCAGGAGAATTCGCCGAGGTCTTTAATGGTAAGGGAGAGAAACTTTGTTTTAGACTTTTTCAAGCATGTTGCAGACTTTCTAAGGACTCTAACACCGTCTGTTTTATCTCTAAGATGTTCGTATTTTGTTGGACAACGACAGTTTGCTCAAAGAAGGGGCTGCAAGGTAAAGTGACATCCTCTCTCGATCTTGTACTTGTTCATCGACGTGAATGTTTGTAGTCAATCTACTGGCTTCGTGTATAATATCTGTAAATCTGTTTGACCATCACAGAGATGGAAGAAGTATCGTGATTTCAACAGCGTTCAGCTTGTAGTTCTGCTTAATAGCTTTTCACATTCAAGAGTTTTTCTTTCCATGTTTGTTTACTGATTAACTTCTGTGTTCAATCACTTGTGTCATCCATTAATTTTGTACTGAAAGTTTATATTCGTATATTTCATATTTTGCTCATACAAGTTTGTATACAGTATAGGTTAGTCCGATTCATTTAATTAATTTTTCGTTTGATGTTAAATCTTTACAAAGAGTTTGAAGTTTCATATAAATCGATTTGTTTTAGTTGCAAGTGAAAGAATTTAAGTCAATATTTTCATTTCAGTATCATTCTGAAACACATTATTTTAGTGTTTTTTCAACAGTTAAATTTTATAGTTAAATACCTCCAAATCTTATAATATGCTCATTCAGTTTGGTCCAGTGTTACCCTTCCAGTCCATGAGTATACCCAGTGCAAGGAAATACAGTTTTGGGACTGTTTGGTGTTTGTAATTACATGAAAATTCAAAATGCTAGGATGGGCATGGATCTTTTGATGCATTTAGTGGTCTAGTGCAAAAATGATCTTGTTCTAAGTGACTATATATAAAATGTTAAATTCTTCGAAAGTTTAGAAGAGAAACGGGGAATAACATAAAAAATCACTTACCGTATTTTCTCGTGTATAAGTCGACCCTTTAAGACCTAATTTGTAGCCTAAAAATTGCACCTCGACTAATACAAGAGCGAAAAAATGGATCAACATAATCACAAGGCTTGTACAAGATCTTCCCCTCAACTAATGGTGGAGAATCCGGGAAAATTGCAAGAGGGACCACAGTGTTTTTCAAGAACCACCAACAAAACGGCTCCTTTAGGAGCCACCAAATATTGAAAAAGAAAATACCAATCACTTCTTTTATTTGTTTCTTGTCCTTGATTCCTTCTATTTTGTTTTGTTTTGTATCATCAATCATGGGGGTTGACTTATACATGAGCTTTCAAAAATATTGGCTTGAAAAACGGGGGTCGACTTATACACGAATCGACTTAAACACGAGAAAATATGGTACATTGTTTTGCTCTACTGCAATTGATTAGCAAAGGTCACAGTTTCAAGTCTGTATTGCTTAAAATCTTTTCTAGTTCCTTTGCGGATTATAACAAGGAGCAGTTCACCCCAACAAGACTTGAAGGAGCAGAGGAGCAGGTAACCCAAATTATGCACCGAGTTTGTTCTCAGGCCTGCATGATATTTCGACACCACATAGGGAATTTGTTTGGCAACCCTTGCAAGAAAGTAATTTGGTAATATTGCGCAAAAAAAAACAGTTATGAAATATAATATTATGTACATGTGTAATTAGTTGGCAAATTTTTGACAAATGTATATATTTTGTGGGCCCTATTGGAATCGATCGTTACGACTTGCAGATGAAACTTAACTATTATACTTTAGTAAAATTGCACTGGTGATTATCGAAAATAGCACGCACTGATTGGTTGAGAACTTTGTTCTCTCTCGCTATAGTCACCGCTAGGTGATTATAGCAATGACGACTTTCAGTTTTCAAAATCAGGCTCTGTGAATATTGCGATAGTCACCTCAACTTTGTCTCGGTGACTATTCGCTGATATTCACATCGCCTTCGGTGACTAATTGTTAAATAATTCTAAAATAATTCCAAAGAATGATTAACGGTGCCATTTATTTGTTGAGGTAAGGTAGAACATTGCAGACTCAACCTTCTAATTTAAGTATCCAGTACTACTCTCAAGTTTTCTTTTATATTCTACCATTATGTTTCACAAGGTCTCCTCCATTCCTGAATATTGTTTTATTTTAACATTATCAAAGGTCTTGATAACAAGTCATGGTGAACTTCCAGATGGCCAATTCTATGATCCAAGGTCAAAGCAGAATTTTTCTTATGATCACCTTCGAAAGGTAAGTCCACATAATGATTCAGACAGCAAAAAGTTAAATTTAGAGAACCCTTTTGAACAAGTATTTTAATCTTGGTGTCTACACCCATATTTACAATAATTTAAATACTTGATTTTGTAGGAAAGCAGTAACCCCTCGCCAGCTGACGCAGACAGCCAGGCAGAACCTTGGAGAGCTGCCATAGACCAGGCATTCAGAGCCTACGTAAAGGAGCATTACCCACATGGAGTGTCGACAGTATGTTTGTGACAGCGTTAACAAAACTTTTATTTGACAATGCAAATCTATAATAATTACTAGATTTTGACTCTCCTCACAAGTGTCTTGCTGATGATATTAAGCACATTTGAAAAAGACTGAGAACAATCTACTGTACCTCCATTAGTTATGTAACTAATGTTCAGGCTTTTTATTGGCTCATTTATCAGCTCTTGTGCAAAACTGCATGGATCCCTGCAAATCCTATTTTCAAAAACTTGCCAACCTGAACCACAGACTGTACAATAACTTACCTCACAGATGCAATAGCTTTGTAAACTCTGACCATTGGTTGTCACATGACCTGTTTTTAACAGTGTTTATCCAATGCACCATGTTATCCCAAGCACCGTGTTCCTTTGTAATCATAGCAAAGTGGGTCCTCTTGAACTACTAATAGTGATCCCCCTCCACTTCATTTCCTTCATGTATCTCCCACAGTACATGTACTGTTGATCAGGGCCTGGGCTTCAATCAGGGCTACAGTATGGTAGAAGAGTGGCATGGGTTGAAGGCATAAATTACTGAGTATACATTATATTGCAGGTTTATGGAAAAAGTTCAGCTGGCTCGATAACTATTACAGCATGTGTTGAAGACCATCAGTTTCAACCACAGAACTTCTGGTTAGTATGTCATTCTTGTCATTATATTCTATCCGAATCATCATTTTCATGTTGTTATTATATACTGGAAAATATTGGGAGTTGGAGATGGTGTCAGATTTCATACCCATAATTTTAGAACAATTATTTCCCCCTCTTCAAATGCTATTTGAATGACAGTGCTTGAACTTCAGACCTTTTTGTTCTCAAACATAAGAAGAACTGTAAATGTACCATTATGTAGCCGGTATTCAACATTGAATATCCAGGATCCACTTTAGTTTAAATTATGTCATCTAGGGAAAGTTATTTTGTGTCTTTGTTGTGAATAGGCAATACTGGATTATATATAATTAGTGAAGATAAATACCATGTTTATAAGATTTCTCGACATACCAGATCAACACTTATACTAACAAATTTCTTCATTATCTCATTTCCATAGGAATGGCAGATGGCGGTCAGAGTGGACATTTACTTTTCAAGGTTCAGGAAGCTCAGCAACAGTAACTGGAGTTCTCAAAGTTCAGGTGAGATATATGTACAGTCCATAGAACTTATGAGTTAGCTGTTCACCAATTATCATATCACTACACAGCATGAAATAGGGAAAAAATTGGAGTGCCATATCAGAGTTTGTTTTGGCAATCCAAGAGTACTTTGGTCTCAATTTTCCCTTTTGTTTGGCCATCCAACTATTTTTGGTGTGCCAGTTCCCCATTTTGGCTTGTCATTTGGCACATTGCTAATTCGTGCCCTGCAATGTGAAAACTGCAACCTGGGTTGACTTCAAAATTCTCACATGCACACCTGCACTATGCATGTAGATGCTTTGCTGTGCATGTAGTTTTTTATAGCTCGGAGTATAGCTGAAACAGAGAATTCAGAGTCTGTTGAAAAGAGATTCAATTGTACACAAGTATGAGCATTGAAAACAGGCCAGCTACAAACACAAAGACTTGCAAGTTCCAAAATAAAAAAAGATGATTGCCAGTAGCAAATACTGTTATTAGCTAATGCCATTTGTCAAAATTTTAATGTATCTTTACTAATATAACACAGTCAATTTATTATGGTGCAGGTAGTGTTTTAGGCTACATGCACTAAATGCAGATGGATTTTCGAAATAATTTCAAGAGAGGGGTTGTTGTAGAGCAAAATACAATCGAAAGTTCTCAAAAGCCAAACAACGTAATCCAAGTCAGAAATGTATTACAAGTCAGCACGGGCAGACCTGCTAGCTACTAAGCAAATTGTTGTCAGTGAAATAATCCAGTAGTTCATTGCTGTATATTTTACAATGTAAGAACTGTCACACACATTATTTTCTTGTATATATATATGCTATTTAGCACATTGACTCACGAATGCTCGCGAGTACCAAATTGTGAGTATTTACGAGTACCATTGTTTCTCTCTAACTAATTATAAACGAGTCACTCGCGAGTAGCGAGTCATTGCGAGTGAAAAATATACTCGCGCGATGTGATGTAACTCACAGACTGTATTGTAGTGTTATTGTCTTTGTGGATTGCTCCTAAAACAATACCTTATTATTAGGTGCAAGTTTTTCCTTTGTTCTGATTGGCCTAGAAACAAACTGTTCATGGGTCTGGTAGTCACAATGCAAGCTAGTAGTTCTCTGTTGAGACAATTGCTATTCCTACAGGTACACTACTATGAGGATGGCAACGTTATGTTGGTTTCTTCAAAAGAGGTGTCGGAAAAGCTCAACATAACTGTAAGTTTAATAGTTTATAACTAATTGAATTTCTGAAAAATAACCGATCATATATTTTTGTTAGATTGTTTGCTAAATGCTGTGTTTGGTTAAGCCACATGTGACTATCTCTTATTTAAGTTAAAATAATTATTGTACACACTGAAATAGATTAAACTCGATTTTGACTTACCAAGACTCCAAGAAAAATAAAGAAAGTGTTTGATTGAGTATCGATCAATTAGAAATTAATCAAGTACTGAAATACACTGTATTAAATTATTTTAACCCTTTGACCACGGTTTACATCAAATGACGTAAAAAAAAATCTGACCATTTTTACGAAATACGTCAAATGACGTAAAATAATGTTACCTCTGATTAA
>JAOBRH010445045.1:0-10594 GCA_027575125.1 Umimayanthus parasiticus | reverse complement strand
AATAATAATAATAATAATAATAATAATAATAATAATAATAATAATAATAATAACAACAACAACAACAACAATAATAACAATGATAATATAAATACGTAAAATAATAATATTAACTTTAGTTATACAGAACTTACAATGTAAAAAGTTTAAAACATATATTTTAGAACATCAGCAGTAATTAGAAAATGCTTATACTACCTTATTAAGAATAAAAGAATAAGAATTAAATATTAAGACCAGAGAAGCTTTTTTGAATAAAAGGAGTTTTGGAATCATCGGTTGATATGCTACGCTTCAGTTCTAGTGGCAACGCATTCCACAGCTCAGGGGCTCATATTAAGAAAGCTCGGTAACCATATCTTTTTAGATCGTACGATGGTGAATATAGTAGTAGTTGAGCGTTTAGCCCCAGATCGAAGGCTACGCTGCAGTACATACGGATGTAACAGTTCCTTAAGATTTTGTACATGTGGAGCAGGATCTTGAATTATCTTTGTTTCTCAATCGAAAACCAATGGATCCGACTCGCACAAAATACTATTGTGCGAGTTGTCAAAGGTTTAAGTACTCATTGGTAGAACGACTGCAAGGCAGTACACCTACCCTTTCGCTGTGGATAACCTGTGTAAAGGCACGTCCCTTCGATCTCCACTTTACTTTGGGCGATACCTCCAAACCAGTTCCCTCCAAGTTAATGCTAAACCGACCCTGTTGAAACACAGACTTAGATGAACTTTAAGAATGTTTATGTATTTTACCGCAGAGGACATTTATTTCTCAATTTCTGTCTTTTCTTAGATTGTTTGCAGATAACTGTGTGCTTTGTGCTGCACAGTCCTCCTCGTTGCACAGCAACCTAAATATAAGCAACATTGAGAGACATCCTTCATTTCAAAGTTGGGAGGGTTCCTGTAATCCTTTTTCTACTGTAACTTACTGCACAAAACCAACCTGAGGGCAACGAGCGCTGCTGTAACAGTCTCCAGCCGTGCCATATGGAGGAGGGTTCGGACCTCTCGTGACCGCAAACCTCAAATCATTGGCTGTTGAATATAAGGTGTTAAAAAGGTATTCAGTTTGCAGTCTCTCGACCAAATACTCAGCCAGCAAGCAACCGTATCATCGTATATTATACATACAGCTATTTCAAAGAAAGGTTGCCATAGTTAATAGTCGATACCAGAACCGAAAGAAACTGCGTGGCTCAAGAAGCACAAATAGTTTCTTAGTGTTAGCATTGACTTTACAAAATATAGAGTGCAGGTTCATCATAATGCCACGGCCTTCAGTACAGTATTAGATAACCTTAATTCGCTGGCGTGTTATCACTCATTATGACTGTTTTCGGTCATAGTATGGACAACTGACTATGACAACCTTTTTTGAAATAGCTGTATACAGCAGAGGTTTAACTCACACAAAACCAGTCTGCAGAAACGGAAAGAAGAGACAAAAAGTAGATCGTTTTCAACTTACTTATAATCTTTGCTGATTTGATGTCAATCCTTATCTTCGAGAAATACGATGAGCCAGACTTGTCGTATTCGTCTCGATAACAGTCACAGTGATCAGTGTGGCTCCCATTTCTTGGACAGCTTCGCGAGTTTACAAGCCTGGTATAAAAAGCAGAAAAACATTTCTAAATTTTTTATTTTTATTAGTGTACTAAAATACACAAGTAATACTCAAGATACATTTGGTAGTTCTTCGGATCAAACTTAAGTCACAAGAAGAAATGTCTTGGCACCTCTTTGGGTATATTTCAGCAAAGTTGTCGGTGGAGCCAGACTTGAGGGTGATGTACTCCAGTGGATATTCCGTTGTCATACCATAGCAGAAAACCTAAAGACGTTGAAGTAACGTTAGGTACTTCCTCCAAAACATCAGACGAACAGACATATTAAACCCGCTCATGATCAGTTTTAACATTAACTCGTAACAGAAACATTACGTTATTCCTGTGGCTCTTTGAACGTTATTCTTGTCTTGCAATGTCTTTACTACGTTGTTTAAAGGAATTTGAAATTAATTAGAAATTAAGATTAGCTGAAGACACTTTTTTCTTACTAGCTCTTTATAATTTTAGAAAACATTAGGGGTATGTTCCACCCTGCTCCGCGGTCCCTGCTGACTGCCACCTCACCCCACTTGGAAAAAGGGTGACAATAGAAAGAAAATTGTGTTACCCAAAACTAAAACAATGGTAATACGAACATTATTGTATACCCGCATGCACGCCCTACACCCTATGGCGAAAGTATAACGGTCGAAATTCAACTTTATGCATGACCTGCAACATTTCATTTCATATCCAGTTTTGCTGATCAAACACACTATCTTTTTTACTCTGACATTATAAGTCGACTTAGAAAATAGTAAACTGAGACTTGCAAAGCCGAAGACGGAATGGGGAAGGTGAACCATATACTTTATTCAATATTGACCATCCCATGCCCATAATGAATTTGTAAATAACCATTTTGTGCATGGTTAAACTTGTATTTCAGGTAATTCAATGGCTTCTGGTTTTCAAACCGTATAATGTCTGGATGCTTTTGCTTAATATTTCTATTTTCTATTTTCTGTTTTGTGTTTCGGACGTGAACCTTCCTGGAAATCACTCTTAGAAACGGAAGCATTTCCTTAAAAAGACATTTTGTTGTCATTTATCTTTATTAGTAAAGAACCAAACGTTGTCTCCACTACACCCACCAAAAACTGTGACAACTAAAATGTACGGACAGTAAAACAAAAGCAAAAGTAGAGCACTACGACGTACTAAAGCTCGATCTAAAGAGATTCTCAACTTACGCGCAAGTGCTTTCCCTGAGCAAGTAGATAAAATTCCCCGTCAACCTGAAGGCCGTTTGTTCTCTGAACCTCTTTGCAGGTCTCAGGCATACAAGGGCGCATATGGCACGGACGCGATTTGTCGGGTTTAAGTGCTGGAAGCTGGCAGTTTGAATCATCATGCATGACCCCATCCTGCCCCATGCACTTTACAATTCTCCTCATCAACCCCTTTCCGCAACTGACAGAACACTGCAAGTTTAACAAACTATGTATTCTAGAGAAATACAATAACAAGACTTGATCCCAATACAAGGTAGAACGAGTTTTGAAATTGACAGTGAGTTTAACATAACATTTCTAACAGAAAGCAGGAACAGAACAACATAAAGCATAAACTGCGAAGCCCTTCTTCTTAGCTTTCGTTTAACAGAAAGAAAACCGAAGCAAATACCAAGTAATTAAGCAAAAAGTATTTTTCGTTATATATTCAAGACAGTGTTTTTCTTAAGGCAGGTACATAGGTAAATAGTACCATCTTTCTCCAGTAGTTGCACTTGCTTTCCCAGAGTTTTTATTTTAGTCTTTAAAGAATGAATAGCTGGTTCTGTACCTGGTTTCCCAAGCAAATGACCCCCTTTCCCAGTCTTTAAGGAAAGCACTACAAGAGTTTGTAAGTAAGCTAGAGTGCATACCTTGGACCACGGGCCTACTCTCCACTGGTAGCGGGCGTGGCATGGTCCGTAGTTGCAGGGCCTCCACACAGGGGGCTTATTGCGAAGATTACAACCGCCAAGGCTAAGCTGGTTGCCAAGGAAACCCTCGCAGTGTACTGGTCGAACCTGGTAGCCACGATTACAACTCTTGGAACACTAAAGGACAATTGACCAGTATAAATTGGGGCAGCATTTTCTACGATGGTATCTGAACATTTAATTCTTACGCAAAATTCCAATTTATACAGTCGATTCAGTAACGACAGGTGAACTCTTCAAAAGCTCAAAGTTCATGAATTGTTCATTAAGTAAAAGTATCAAAGTGACAGTATTCGTATTTAACCTTCTCCAAGGAATTCAGAATGCTAAGTCCAAACAGTTGAACGGTTTTTGGATATTAAATGTACCGTTGTTTTTATTTTTGGTAGGTAGACTGCTTGAAAAAGCCTTGTTCCGCTATTTTGTACCTTACGTAGCACGTTAAACTATTGTTTTAGCAATGTTCATTAGCAACTGCTCCAAAATCAGAAAAAGGGAACAAGATTCACAAGCGCCAAACGTTGATAGACCACAGTGATCAATTCAGCATTGTCTGAAAACCTGCAAAACGTATTTTAATAAAAAAAAAAAGAACAAAAACAAAAATCTGAAAAGAATATGTAGATGTATTATCTGACAGTACAAGGCAAAACCTTATACCTCCGACCAGTCTCCAAATTTCCATTTCGGTGGGCAACGAATGTCAAAGCAAGGGAAGAACTCTGAAGGTTTACTCTCTTCATTGCAGTTTTCTTTTCTTACAGGACGCCCAAATCTGTCTACGCATTTAACTTTTCTCGTCTTCCTACCATAACCACAAGTTCTTGAACACTGAAACAAAATAGTAGTAACAACAGTTCAATTGCAAGCATTACTATCTAGCAGATCAGTAATAAACTAGCAAGAATAACAAGTGTGAGACAGACCTTGTTCCACGAATCTGCTTTCCATCGATAAAGATTGGCGATGGCCGGACACTGCCTGGGGCTACAGCCTATCTCCTCCACAGGCCTGGTATCAGAATCACATTTGGAGTCCTCCACGTACCGCCAGCCGTGGAGACATCTTATCGCTCGCCTCTGTACTCCATTTCCACATGTCACTGAACACTGTAGCCAGTTAAAGAGACACAACCTCGAGTTTTAAGTCGAAATTGAAGCAAACATATATTAAAGAACAGCAAACTGAAATTGGTATTGATGCCGGTATAGTAATACAGTTTAACAACTTGATCGAAGAAAATCTTTGGCGTTGTGGTGCTACGTACTTGCAATTTGTTGCTTGGAATAAAAGACTTTTCTATCTAAACAGTCAGCTGTTCCGCCGAAGGTAAACCTTTAACAACACTGAGGGTATCATCAGCTTCCTTAGGAACAGTTTTCTATATCGCTCAATTAAACTTAAATTAGACCAAGTATAACAGCAACCACGCTCTCGATGTATGCTCTTACCTTTTCCCAGGAGCCTATTTCCCAGGCCCCACAGTAGCGGCGTTTGTGACAATCCCGCTCTGTTCGTGGCTTCTTGCTATGTCTGCACAAGCGATCGGGTACCACTGAGCCACTGACTGATTTACATAACACGTCGCGACGTTTTGTGCCCTTTCCACAGTGAGTTGAGCACTTTTTAACAAAAAGAACACAACGTTAAAAACATAGCAACGATTTGTTTTGGCGAAAAGGGGAAAGGACAGAATATTAGAGAATTATTAGCTGTTACACCTTATCTGATTGGGAACTAGTACTTCTCTCTTTTGAGATACTCTTTTTTCAAATTTTGATGATAAATCCAACAATCAGCCCGCCTTTATAATTACTTGGACTGTAAGTGAAAGACTGTTACTATCTGAGGTCAGACCGATTTAAAAAAATCTTGCTAACATCTTAGAAGGAGGAGAGGGGGGGGGGGGTCATTATGGAAGTATTTTCAATCTAATCACAATTTACGTGACGATATTTCACTTAAACCACGAATCACTAAAAAGGTTTCTCCTCCACCGTCCTCCACTGCTTTTGTCCTGCCATGTTTTAGACCAAACCGACTCGTGACTAACGGTAACGATATGTGGATGAAATAAAAATATACCGGGGCTACCGTTGTCTGCTTTTGGTCATCTGTCACGTACACTGTCTGCCTTATGTGTCTATGTGTCTGTCTGTCTGTCTGTCTGTCTGTTTGCTTACTTGCTTGTCTGGCTGTCTATTTGCCTGTTTGTCTAATTATCTGTCTGCATGTCTGCAGGCGACTACCTGTTAGGTATGCCATGTGTCTGTGACATCTTCCACGTACGATATACATACACACGGGTTGGGTTGCCGAATCATGCAGTTAATCAAATTAGTTGTTTCATTATTAACAGCATAACCATGCATTACTTTCTAGAAAGTTCATCAACGTCCATCTTGTGATTTGGCACGACTGAGGAAAACAAACCCCATCCATTTGGGGTGGCTTCTAAACTCTTACCTTGGACCAAGGACCTTTGTGCCAATTAGGTGCATTTAAACAGTGCATAGTACGGCAATGTCGTTTCTGTTTAGGTTTTTTCTGGTTATGACACAAGCGGTTGTCTACTCGGAGTCCTCGTTTTCTGTTTACGCATGCCACCAGACGTATTTTAATACCTGAACCACAAGTCTTTGAGCACTGCAAAGAAGTTAGCTGGTTAGTGATAAGGGTTTATTGACTTCTTGTTCTCGACGTCTTAAAACGGCGTCACAGACAAACCACACTGATGTCTTTGTCCAAACTGCAGCAAATGTAGCTGTTAAGAATTTACAATACTTTAGGTTAACGATTAATTTACGGTGTTTAGTGATAACAGCAACTCTTTTTTGTTTAGTTATTACGTACGTTAATATTAGCTTATTTGGTAACAAGATGGTGAAATATAGCAACATTTACCTAGAATGACACAAACGTGCAGATAAACTGTTCCATATCGCTTATCTCATTTATTCCCTTTATATAGAACGTTAACGCTTTTCATGCTTTTCGTTTTATTTGTGATTGTAGTGCACCTTTAAAGGCATGCAAGGATTTCACCGGTGTCTATACACACTGCATCATGATATGCTCAAACGCGCTTATGATAGGCACATGCTAAATAAACGTAAAGTCCAGTTGAGAAAGTTTTGTCGATAGTAACTAGTTATACTCACCTTGGTCCAAGCACCAGTGCGCCACTCGGCTGTCGGGGCAGGGGGGCAAGGTCGAGCCCTACAGAGGGCCATTTCGCGTGGCTTAACGCTCTTGGCACACATCTTGCTATCGAGCCGGTGTCCATTTTCCGATACACACGTCATCCTGCGCCTCTGCATTCCTGTGCCACAGCTTACTGAACACTGTAAAAAGAAACAGAAGAAAAAAAGCGATAACAATCAAAAACATAATACAATCGCAATCGAAATCGAAATCGCAATCACCGTCACAGTCACAGTCACAATTAAAATGATAATGACAATGACAATGGTAGCGATAATGATAATCATGATCATAATCGCCGCTAGTCCGAATTTAAATCTTATCACAATGACAGTCACAATCCAGTCATTTCGCAGTTAGTCGTAGCTGATTTGTGGTTACCAAAAGAAAATAGACAAAAATTTCTTCATTAGTTTTCATTCTGTTCAAATAGAAGTCAACAGTAAGAACAACGTATGCATACAGTCTAATGCATCTGTTGTAGAGGGCAAATGTAAATCTATCGGTAGGTAAATAAAGAAAAATGAAGAACAAGAAAAATAAGGAAAATGTTCAAACAAAAAAAATGTTTTTATCGTTTCACATGAATGCGGTAACCTCGAGTTTGCACAAAATATTGTCTGTGATCACCAATACCTTACGTTCTATTGTCTTACATTACATTGTATGGCATTATATTGTATTGTTTTATATTGCATTGCATTGTACTGTACTATATTGTATGCCATTGCATTTTATACATTGTATTGTACTGTATTGTATTGTATTGTATTGTATTGTATGGTATTATATTGTATTGTACTTATTTTGTCTCTACCTTCGTTGAATTCCAGAATAGACACGATAGCTTTCTGTATAACGTTTTGTACTTAAAAACAAAACAACTGCGAATTTAACTGTAAATACTAAGCATTTAAAGAAAATTAACTGAAAACAAAGCTGTAGCCCACTTACCTTGGTCCAAGGACCGACACTCCATTTAGCACAACGTTCTTTATCACAAGACAGTCTCTCGGTTGGCTTTACACTCTTATCACACGCGGTGTCAGGAGCAATCCGGCCTCTTTCATTCACACACGTGACACTTCGCGTGCTAATACCACTGCCACACGTTTTTGAACACTGCAGTACAAAAAAAAAACCGAATCAGAAAATTTAAAAAATACGTGTTGCTTCTTGATTTAATTAGCGGGAAAATAAAATAATCAAATGTATCCGTTATTTTAATTTGTTTTCCATCTTGGGCGTGTTTCGGTGCCTCCATGTTTTACTTGAATCAAGCTGGCCCCAGCACTCAATTGCACCGCTTTGAAAAAATTGTTTGAAAATTTTCATTTATCCAACACAAAAAGTCATCTAGTACTTTATTACACTTTACACTACTTGACAGTCAACCCGCGGCAACGTGCTAAAACTTTAGTTTACTCGGTAATGTGTCACATACTGTTTGAGTTATACATACATAGCAGGCGCGTAGCTACCTGTAAGCCAGGTAAGCCCAGGCTTACCAGTTTTTCTGAAACCCTAGCACTTTACTTCATCCAATTTCTTTCATTTCGGAAAATGAAGGTACAGGACAGACAAAATGGTCCCTCGGGCTTACCAGAAAAAAACTGGGTGGCTACGCGCCTGCACAGCATGAGTCTATATTTGCAAATTCCCCACAGACATCATCCCCTTTGTCTGTTTATCTGTCTTGTTCTGTTAAATCTTGTTTCTGGTTCGTGATTACAAGCAACACACTTTACCTGTTTCCAAGGGCCAACTTTCCATTCTGGACACCTTTGAGGGTTACAGCCCCCCGATGTTAAAGGTTTGTTGTTCTTGTCGCACGAGCTACCGGAGGGAGCATTTCTACACTCAACCTGCCGGTACTTGAAACCCCCTCCGCACGACTTAGAACACTGTCAAGGAAACGCAAACTGCCGTTGAGAAAACACAACTTGGTTTTTAAAGTACCCCTTGATAAGGTTTGCGAGAGAGATGGCCCAAGAACGAAGCGCGCGGGACGCGAGTACAAGGAAGAAAAAAACCGAGGATCCGAGCAAACAGGCTAAAAGATGTTTGTTATATGGCTTTGTTGATTATTTGGGAAAGGAATGAAATCATTTGACGTTCCATCAAGAGAACCCAGAGGATCAAGGACCACTGTGCATCGATCAAGTAATCGTCTCCTGTTTCATTGTAAATAAAGAAACTAATAAATAACTTCAGAACTCAACATGATGAATACTTGTGGTTGATTCATGGCTTTGATCAGGTGAAAGTGAAACACAAAATGTTTTACAATTGGGGGATTTTGTCCCTAACTATAAAGCCAAGAGTATTGACTGTTTGAAATTGTTTGCACATTACTTTCGACTGGAAGCATCGAATAGGACTCCAATGGTTCAGTTATCTGCGTTGTTTGTTGAACAGCACCAACAACATAACTGATCCGTACGGCTACTTACCGAAACTGACCAATCACAGCACGCGAAATCAGTCAGCCACACAATAAAAGATAATATTTGTTTATTGGCTAGCATTTTTAAATGTTGTTTACAACTTGGTTTCAGTTTTTATGAGATCGTAGTCGGATGGTAAGTGGGAGTGTGTAGCTATTGCTTTAAAACATAATTTGTTGCCACAAAACCGATTCTCAAAAATGTTGTTTTCAAACCATTCAATTAAAGACATAATAACAACTGTGCTTCAGCCTACGCAACTTTAAAGCTAAGCTGAAGGCAAGGTGTGGTCCTCAGTCACATTAAACACAACATGACTAGGATCACTGCTCTATTGTTTAGGTTCTACTATGTCCCTGAGAATATTACAAGATAAACTCGGCCAACACCGGCCGCCCTGCCTTGTATAAAGCTCTATCAGCGTCGAATTCAATCATTCTGGGCTTAGCCGACCACGCCCTCTGATGTAGCTAGTGATGATATGTAGAACATACTACCACACTTGACATTGTGGAGCGTCTCATAGCAGAAACGTGTGCGCACCAGAAAATGTAGCTGTCAAAATAAAAGGATAACTTTAAAACATTTTACATTGATAACATTATACTGACCGTGCTCCATTCACTTGAAATCCAATGTGGGCATGTTCCCAAGTTACAAGCGGCTGTGCTTGATGGCATGGATTTGCTGTCGCATTCTTTGATATTTTGTTGAACTTCTTTCCGATAACATGCAACTGTTCGTCTTCTGACACCTTCCCCGCATGTCTTGGAACACTGATTTAGAAAGAGAAGATGTTACTGGATAAACTTCATGGTAACCTAAACTGAGACAAAACTAACAGTCTCTACAATTCACTAAAGTGCACGTATTACTTTTGTAGTCCGAGTTCAAACCTTTTGCCAGTCTTTGGCTACCCACTTTGGAGGATCGCCAACAGGGACGACGAAAATAACATCTTTTCCATCTGAGCAGGGTTTGATTTCACACTTCTGTCTTTCTGGCGGTTTTAGCTTGGCATCACAGTCACTGTCGTCTGCTATTTGCCAATTGTCATAAGAACATTTCACCAGACGAGACTGATACCCAAGACCACACTTCTTCGAGCACTGTATTGACAAATCAAAATTAGCTTATTCAAATTGCGTGTTTTTTTTATGGCGAAAGCACGTAACGAATTAGAGTTTAAAACTCCGTAAGCTGGCTACGCCTGAATGTAACTGAACATTTATAATCATGTGTCAAATGACATGACATGATATGACATAACATGGCAGATTACGCAATATTACACTAAAATATCATACATTATCAGTATTATACTATACAGTAAAATTCCGATTATAAGCCCCGGGGCTTATATTTGTTCAAAGGGCCTTTGTGTCATATTCTCTTGAG
>JAOBRH010444934.1:0-10595 GCA_027575125.1 Umimayanthus parasiticus | reverse complement strand
AGGTTATACCAAGTAGTTTGAGAGATTCCTTCCTTTTGATATCTTGCAATGGTTGTGGTTTGGGCTTTGATGTTTTGTAATGCAATACAAAAAGCCATTTTTGCCGCCTTATTTTACACCGCGAGTTAAAGACAAAACACACACTAATAATTAAGGTTCGATAAATATAGTTAACTAATATTAAATACAAAGGTCAAAAGGAAAGGAAAAAAATATTAGATTAATGAAGACACCACTTGCTAGTTAAAACTATTAAAAGTTGAGGGAAAGGCTAAGAAGTTCCAAATCTAAAGAACACGAAATTTGTATGAATTATGATTGGACTGACATGCACGTGGATTTGATGAGTTTTTACTCATGTGCCATATCTCTTAAAACGTGACCCAGATTTAACAACAGTCGACAGCTATTTTGATTCCGATTGGCAGCTCGGGTGAAATAAATCGTCCCAGTTTTGTGAAGAGAGGTTTTCTTACATGTATATATTACATTGGTATCAAGGCACACTAATGATCAAAGGCGGAATGTGTCTCACGATACTGCTGAGCTCATCAGTACAAACCGCAGCGAGTCCAGATTTAACCCTGTAACCTGTTATTTAAAATCTAACCTTCAACTCATGATTTTACAGTCATCCTACCTAAAACATAACCGATCCAAGATCGTCATGTGTATGCGCGCACTTCTTAGTTTTCGTGGGTACATATCGTGCGCCTATCCGAGTATTTCAGCAACATTAAAGTTGTCTGTACAGTTTTAATTTATACTTCATCTAAATTCAACTGTTCTTTACAACAAGTATTAAATATATCACAGAACATCGCACCTTGTCATGTTTGTTTTCTTCGTCACTTGAGCCCAATTCTTCTGTTTCTCGCCTGTCGTTCGTTAAATAATTCATGCGTTTTGTCTCCAAGCGTGTGTAGAGCTCGGCGCGATAACCTGTTAAAGGTGCGAAGGTTTGGCAAGCACATACACCAAACTCTTTACGTTAGTTGCAATTATACTCAGTCTCAGAGGGAAATCCTAACAATCGCTGGGGCGTCAGCTAGAATTTGCGGTTTTCATAATAAATCTCTTTATAATGCTGTTAGACTAGTTTTGACAAAATGGGTTTCTGCGTTGGCGAGTGGGCTGAAAATGGACTTTTGATCAACAGGTGTTGATATGGTATGTGTTTCGCCGTACTGGGCTTTGTGTAACGCTGACGTTTCGAGCGTTAGCCCTTCGTCAGGCCTGGTAGACAGACAGAACTGAACTGCTCTGACGAAAAGCTAACGGCTCGAAACACTAGCTTTACACCAAGCCTTACGGTGAAAAACACCATAACGAACCCTTGTTGATAAAGAATCCATATCTTTAGATTGCTGCCGCCGGATTTCGCTGAAATTCAGTCACTTAGGAGAATGCAAGAAACAGCTAAAGATTGACACAAAGGAGGCTATAGCGAGTAATGTTGCTCAGTAATGACAATAAATCCTTAATTGAACTCTATAATCCATATATCTGGTAAAAGTGTTGGCATGCGATTATATGGAAGCTTACGTGCGGTTTATAATCGTACATAAGTCGAGGTGGCTTTTTTAACACATTGCACGGATGCAACACGCAATTAATTTATTCCAATTTCAGCCAAATTAGTCCATCAACCGGTTTAACTTTACAAATGAACAACAGTGATCCAGTACTTACCCGAAAATCTCTTGCCGCCTATTTGTTTCATATCTTCAAACACGTGACCACAGATACAAGATTTGCAGGATTCAGGCATCTGAAAGGCAAAAGGACGCTCAGAGTTGGGCTTCATTATCTGTTGACTCTGTTCTGTACTCGGAATGTACTTCAGCCATTTATGTACACTCACTGACTCGGTGTTACACTGTTTTCAAACACCGCGGAGGAGGTACATTTTTATTCATAGAAACTGACAAAATAGCAGAAAGTTAGAATATTGCCAATGTGTTCTTGGCTAAGAATGACAAACATATAACAATATTTTTTAAAAAATAGCCAGTTTAGATCCATTTCCAGCGATTTTGGATTATTCTCTTTGGCCGCGGGAAGCGCTCGGAGAAAACGGCGAAGGAGAATTAACGTTTGCAGGCAGGCAACCTTTACTGGGAAATGTTCTGAGAGAGTTTGCCCTGGACCCTCATAAATTGTTTTAGACGTTAGCCTGTTAAAAAAACAGTTTTAACCGTGAAACTCCAAGGGCCACCCTTCAGAATCAAAGGTTAAATTCAATAGGTATTTACTGAAGTTCAAACATAAAAACCCTGCGGCTGAATTACGATAAACTTTTACAGTAATAGAAACTGACTAGTTATATCTAATTAGACTAAAGGATAAATGCTATATTATAGACATGTAACTGTTAAAACTAAGTGAATATTAAAATATTAAAAATACTTGAAGCGTTGCTTGCAATAAAAGTTTTTCGAAATCTGTTTGTGTTAAAACTAACATTAAAAATACGCTTGGACCTGAGGTTAAAACTGCAGTTGTTCTTAGGTGGTGAAAGTTTGTGTAATTTATGGCTCTGCTCCTCGACTGCCGTCCTTGAACCTCCTTGAGCATGGGAAATTACTGGCGCTAAGTGCCTCTTTGTATGAAAAGCCTGGTTATCTACCTCGATCTAAGCCACGTGTCCTATACAACGCTATTTCAGTCTCTCGACCTTGAAATTTACTACGCTGACCGTTGTTTACGATTGTGTATTGTTGCGCTGCGTTGCGTTATGTTGTGTTGTTCTGCGATACGTTGTGTTGTTCTGCGATACGTTGTGTTGTTTTGCGATGCGTTGTGTTGTTCTGCGATACGTTGTGTTGTTCTGCGCTGCGTTACGTCGTGTTTTATGTGCGATGTTGTATTGTGTACGTCTATTGAGCTCTTAATGGCGCTATTTTCCTATTTGCTTTGATACCAAAGCAACGGCAAAGTTTGCGCAGAAACAGGTGAACCATAACCAATAAGTCTGCAGCTACGACAAAGTAATTTGTCATATAGTGCGATTGTTTAAACGCATGTGGCTTAGTGCTCCAACATGAAATATTTTGTGTACTTTTTGAAATTGCCAGCTGCACCATCAAAACGAACTAGCTGTCCTAAAGCGGTAAAGTCTAAAGATACGTGAAAAACCCTCTTAATAGCCAAGCTGGTGTCACCCAATTTTCTTTTGTTTCGTAAGGGTCAATCTGTAAACAGGAAGACTTCTCAAAGACGGTTAGTGAAAAGACTCGTTTGGATACTGGAATTAAAAGCAAGTGTAGAGAACCAAACACAAAACTAGAATTTCCGACCGGAATATTGCCTATTGGGACAATTTGCATACGAGTCTGACAAAGGTCTTGAGAGTTGGCATAACTTATGAAATGGATCTGAAGGATCGTGTGCCGCAATATCATTTAGCAGTGATAAAGTTGAGGGCGGTTTCTTCAATTTTTAATCGTTTGAATTCTGAGATTTTAGATAGCGAATGCTGCTTCGGCGTTGCAATTCTGTCGGTATTGGCCATTAAAGTCTATTATTATGACAACGCATGTATCAACCCGGATGATATGACGGTGAATTATCCGCCGGCTCTGTACAGTACGGCGACCTCCTGGATTTTGAACAAAAATTCGGGAGGTGTTCGTTTTGGAAGAACAGAACAAGAATCTCAGGACCTAAAAAGAAAGCAGATAATGATGAGCCAGAAGGGGCTTACAGCCAGTTTGAAGTCATAGACATGTGTGTGTGTGTGTGTGTGTGTGTGTGTTTACGCGCGCTGTTTACCGTGCACAGTAATATTAATAACCTCCAAGTAGTCGGGATTTGCATCATTTTAACCCCCTCCTTAATTTGGAAATTAGTTATCAACTGATTTAAATTTTACACGAATAAATGTTTTAGTGCGTGTTTCTCGACTGCTTGTCTGCAAACATTCGTTTTTTTTTCTGCTCCCTTTTTGCTCCAAAGTTACTGGAGCCTTCGCACTTTATTCTAGACGGCGTGTTCTCGAGATCGAGGTATTATGCGTGATTGTACAGATAATTTGCAAAAACACGAGCTAGTTTTCTTTTTTTAAAAACATTCTTTAGAGTCCTCTTTCATAACACAACAAACTTTATAGAGAACTTTTGCTGTCGTAGAACTTCAGTCTTTTTATAAAAAGAGAAACATTTGTATGTTTGGAGCCGGATTTAGCAATATAAACTGTAAGTCCGTCTGAACGGGCTGCTTAGCCAATTCACATTTGATTAAAGAGAACATTGTTTTGCAATCAGTCGATATTTGCACCCTTTTATTGAAAGCCAGTCATGCAGTCCTCTTAAGCAGAATTAGATTATTCATTGACAGCATTCCTTCGTTATTGGACTGGTTTACTTTACCTGGTTGACCAGGCATTGGGATTTGGCTTTTCTTACTGTCTAAACTTTGTATTCAGGTGGCTAGTTTACTGCTGGAGTTGGAATATTTCTCCTAATACATTGCCGAGACAAGAGGCGGATTGTACATTCTGACAAGACGGAAAAGGGTAATTCAGAATCAGAATCGTACAGCTGGATCCCGAAAAAAATGAAAGAGCCTTCTTCCGCCACAGTGATTGCTACAAAGAAGTAAGCAAGGGAGGCTTTGCCAGTTTTGTCTGTTAGATCCTGAAATTCTACCCAAATTAAAACGTTATATATATATAGTGAGTAGATTTTCGTAGTCGAATCTGATGTACAATATCAGACAAGGTTGGGTTGAATCATGACCTTGTTGTCGCCCTCGGAATTTGCCAGCTGCCGGGGGGTTATACGATATGCCCGTTTGTTGGTCCTCATTATACATTAAGGTTTGAGTTTTGAGGTTCGTTGTTAAAATGGAAGATAAGGCTTCGAAAGCCCGTTACTATTTCACAAGAGAAGTCTCTGGCAGTGCCTAGACGTGTGGACAGCGCAAGAAATCATTGGATTCAACACGAGGGCATTGAGACGATGGCCACAACGTGGGTGAAACCATGTGCCTCTGATGTGACCTGCCAGAGAGATGCTTCAACGGTTCGTTGAACAGTCCAAAGAAGAGAAACACAAGAATTCAGTGACTAAAACTAACAAGAGTGTTAATAAACCGCTCACCATTGTGTTACACGCCAAGCATTGTTGATACATCTTATCGCAAAAGCTGAATGCTTCCTTGAATTGAATTGAATCGCGGTTTGTTTCTCAGTGTTGGGTCCTTCAGTGGCGCTGAATGTTTACCAAGGTTTACTTGATATCACTTGCCACGCGCGGCTCAAACTCGTCAACATTTATCTCAGAAGAATGAACCACAAGTCTTTGCAGGTTGGCGGCTGATGACGTCACAATAGGGAAGGTTGCGTTCGTTGATAAAAAAAATCCTTTTTAGGGCGAGATTGCACGTTCACGATTCTTTGTTAGAAACTAAATGCTAATTCAAGATAGGTCGATGCAGAAATTGCGTGTTGGCTTTGTGGCGTGGCGATTCTTTTTTATCAAATGGGGCGAACGGAATTCTTCCGCCCGAGAAAATATTTTTGACAACTAGTTTAACCGGTTTAGCGGGAATTTAAACCGGTTTTATAAGACATCATTTCAGTTTCAAATACTTGGCTTTATTGCAGTTATGTCGCCTAATATTGCTTTCCTTGTGAGAACGGCTAAGATCCGAATTTATTTAGAACGTTTTTAAAAACTTCCAGTAAATTCTGTGTAAACTGTTACGGACAGAATCGCTAAACTGATAGAATCGCTAACCAGTTGAAACCAATAAATCCTGGCACCTTTCAATTTTAAGAACGCAGGAAAAGAAGGAGACAAATTACGAAATCATTTCTGTTCATGAGAAAACACACGTACGCCTTTGCTCACTGTTCACTTCAAAATCCTCGACTATTCTCAGACAAGCTCAGAGAGAATATAAATTTCTACAGTTCCTTGATCTTCCCTTGAAGTTGCTTTGGGTATCACATCAAAAGAATTGTTCGTGCGTGATACAAAAAGAAAGCAAAATAGTACAAGCGAGTCCGCGATTTTCATCTGATGAAATTGATTGAAAAGCCAAGCCGTCACGGGTCATTTGACCAATATCTTCATGTACAGCAGTCAGTATTCAAATATGTCCACTATCTTTGTGCCCAATTATATGTAAATACTGCTTTCTCGATATGAAATCCATATTAAGATAAAACACCACCAGTTTTAGCAAAATGTTTTCAATCTAGTGGCACGAAAACTCTTTACTTCTTCAGTACTTGTCTAACGAATTAGAAACTCTGTCAACGTGTTTTCTGTCCGCTGTTAACAAACTAAAAACGCTGCAATTCTCAGAGACAACTTCGCAAGTTTTCCGCCAAAAAGAAGAATCCCGTCAAACAACTGAACTAGTCTAGAATCTGACTGTGCAGAGCAATCGCCATTATAACGTATACACATACCTGTTGAAATGTTCTTGCTACTAAAAATGCCCTTTAATAGCTTATTTGCTGAGTGGAAAAATGCCATTTGTATTTTGTGCGAAAGAGTGTCTTACAAGAACTATAGACTATACTTATCATAAAAAAAATTCTGGTACAACAATTTACATAACGCGATACTGTAACATTTATAAAGTTTTATATTTAGCAATAATTTGCCTTGCAGTCTCAGAAATAACTTGTGCTGATTTCCTTCTCTTTTCACTACTCGAAGATAGTACTTTTTAGTATTTGCCAAACAAGTAGATAGCACTTTTCGCGCGTTCTGATTGGACCATAAAAAGTCGATATCCACCGTTAGCATATACCCAGCCAGTGAATAGTGGTTTTCGCGATTGGCTCACTAATCAGTGAATATCCTGGATATTCACTGATTAGCGATCGTAACAGCGCGCGCGACTGTTTTTTAATGATTTGGTTTTTTTGAAAAAAGGCCTGTTTCTCACTGATTCACTGGTTGGGTATATGCTAACGTTACTATTCACTTCAGTGACGGTGAATATCCTGGTCTATTCACCTCCACTTCGGTGAATAATTACTCGCCAGTCACCTCCACTTCGGGGGATAATTGTATAATGTATAATATATATACTGCAGAAGAAGGAGAAGTTGACCGGCCGGCTGTTGTGGGCTGAGCCCATGCTATGGTTTATAGTATGGAAGCCTGTTGGAGGCTGGGGATAGCTTTTGCCTAAAAGGAGTTACGCGGGCTTCAGTCTGGTTCTGTATGGAACTCACACTTTGCCGAGAACGCCAGTCCACGGACCGCTATTATTGCTATTGCTATAAGGAATAAACACTTTATTTGTTGGTTCCCAACACAAAAATGTTTATAATGACGAAGGTATTAATCGAAATCGACTGGCGTTATACTCAAAGCGTTAAAATGAATTTGACTTTCAGGTATTCTCACGGTAGAAACTGACTCCTTTCTTTCTACCGTACACAGCGGTTTTCCGGATTTAACCTTGAAGTTGAAACGAAATCAGGCGAACCGTACGCGAACGGCCGAGTTTCTGGAGTGCGAACACTTGGCGAACGCGCGTGCCATCTTTATTGGATTTGGGAACAACTTCATTGACGTCATGATTTGGTTTTTCGTTTTGTCTCATTTGAGTTTTCGGGCGAATAGGATTCTGCACAACAGATAACAAAGATGCATTTCAATAGACTGTGAACGAACGGTTAGAGTTTGCAAGTCCTTTGTAACTGGACGAACGAACAGTTTGGCCAAGAACCACTAACATGTTGCTGTTCTTATCTTTCCCAGCATTAGCAGCTGGAACAAAAAGTAGACATATAGCGAACGAGTGTTTTTAGGTAAAACAAAGCTTGCTCTATTGAGTTTGTTCCATTCAAGTCTTACCCTACATGTGCAGTAACTGTGCACCAGAGGCAACTGAACATTCAAACATATTACAGTAGAGAGATAGATTTAGCCCAAACAAACAGCAGGAATGATGTCTGTACATTTTTTTCTCTGAAGCCGGCTCTTATTTTCGGTCTTTAGCGAGGCCGACAGAGAATGTTACTCAGATATTGTGTTCGCAAGCGTTAAGGCGTATAACTTCCTTTTTCATTTCCAATCCTGCCGTTTGACGTATACATAGTGATAAATCTTTCTATAACGAGCGACGGCCCACGGTTCGCCGAGAAGCGCAGTGTGTAGCTATTGCAAACTGATCGACCATTTTAGCGGTTCCTACGCAGTTGAGCTCCCTTCAAACGTAGACAAAACAAATCTTTGATTGGCATAAAATTATTTTAAAATATCAAATGAACTGGAATCTAGAAAACCTTTACTCAGTAAAGGAAACAGAGAAATTTGAAAAGTTTCCTGGACATAAGTATTACGATGACAAACAGCTGGCGGCCGTGTAATGTCCGAAAAGCTGAAATAGTTTCATAGTAAAAGCCTATAAATGTGCAATTAAAGTAGCCGGCGAGCGTTAGCCATTCCTGTTGGTAGAACCCGGAGATGTCTTAGGATATGGACGAGAACACAACACGGAATTTACTGATTACTGTATTAAAGAATTTTGGAGTTTTCTTAAGAGAAAATGTTTAAATTGAATATGTTAGCACGAAGTCGTGCCCCCAGCCGCCCGCTGAAAGCAATATTTGCACGTGTTCCTATGTCCAATTTGCCTTTTTGTAACTTTGTCGGCCATAAAATACTGGTTTAAAGAAGTTGCGGTTTTTGTTTCTTATCCGGCTCTTGCCGTAAGTTTGTACAATGGGTATAGTATTTAAATATTATAAACTGTCTTTATCCTGATATTTTTTTTTATCACGACTAACTTTTAACATTGTATGGTATTTTATGTAACTATGAAGCACTCGTGACTTTAGATTTGTAGCTGACAGTTAAATTTGTTTCGATTCTCGAAGACTTGAGTTTAAAGGGCGCCTAAGATTTATTCATTTATATAGAATTATCACTAGTTGTTTTCAGTTTGTTCATCAGTGTTTTGCGTGCACAGAATGTGATGATCTGACTGGCAATAGACGATGCTTACTGCCTAAGCATGTTTTGTCTGTGACTGTCTAAAACCTATGTATCTGAATACGGAAAATGGTCTTTATTTTCTGATTCAGGATTCTGATGTCAGTTTTTGTATTTCATTCGATGCTGAGTCTTTATGCAAAAACTCCAGATCAATTTAAAATACACCGGAATACAAAGCAACACTGAACATTTTGATCCGAGTGCTAGCTAGATAACTTGAGACGAAATACTGAATGCGAAGATTATGGATCGCGAAACAATATATAAATGTTGATGTATAACAAACCGAACTGATTTCAGTTTTGAAATGTTGCTACAACTTACCTTGCAATTACAAGCAACACACTGTAGCTTGATTTCTAAAGAGCTCGATATTGCTGGAATAGTTTTAGTAAAAGTCATATCTTGAAAAGGTTGTCCACGCAATGTTTCAGAACTTACCAGCACGAAAATTTGACTGGTTCATATGAAATGGGCGATATCTGGCGGCGGTCTGAATGTATTAGAAATGCCATGACAACAAGACGGGGGTGATATGACGCAGTAGACAATAATGAATTCATTGTCTCCAGGCGACAGCTTCAACCAAAGGACTATTTATGACAGTTAAAACTAAATCAATTCTTTTATAGACGTTTGATAACTAAATGGATTCCTTAAATGACAGTCGATCTTTACAAAACTAGAGCTAGAGTAGATATTTAGTTGGTTGAAACGCAATATTTATAAATATAAATGAAAATACAAACAAACTGCCTGTACATGTTATGCAGTTCGCCTAAGTCCCACGCGAATGAATACAATATTCCGTATGCACGTACACTGTAATTCATTTATGGGGTCCAACCGTTCCATTCCCCACACCACGTGGAATTAAGAAAAGTATCCGCAGTGGTTCAGTAAAGTTTGAAATGAACACAGTTAAAGTTCGAAAGTGTACGCAAATTGACGTGTCTCTGATTCGAGGCTTTTTGCCTGGCCGAATATCGAGAACACTGTAAGTGGACGAAGCAAGCTGTTCGCTTAACAGCAACCGCTAGCAGTCATGGCTCTGAGAGGCCTGATATCCGAATCAAAGTTGTCAGTTGTTCACTAGCACTGACTAGATAGAACTGAGAAGTGTTATATTTCTTTAACCTTTAATGTCAATAGAGCTCGTTCTTTGGCCATGATGCGTTTGTAGTCAAACAAATAGCTCTACTTGTTCAATTTGCACAATTGCTTCAGTTCTTATCACAAAAAATATTGATTTCATGATGAATAGAATACTTAGAATTGGTCTGGTCAACAGCTGATTATATATTTGACATTGCCATTCAATTTAAGTTAGGCAATGAAGTTGGCTATTTCACCTATTTGACATAAGTCATAAGCAAAAATACTATTTTGGTTATTTTAGACAAATCAGCATTGAGTTGTTTGCGTCGGCGAGTTATAATGTAGTTGATATTTGGCTTGATCAGATAATATCTACGTTTGTCCTTCGTCGGAGGCTGTCGAAGGGGCTGCCACAGATTGCCCATGGAAACTCAAACTAATCCTCACGGCGGAAACGGCTGAAAAACTTATGTAAAAAAATCTAGGTTGTACACAAACGAAAGAAGAAAAAGAAGAAGAAGAAGAAGA
>JAOBRH010444823.1:0-10596 GCA_027575125.1 Umimayanthus parasiticus | reverse complement strand
GTGAAAAATATTCACCTCGCCGCTTCGCGGCTCGGTAGAATATCTTTCACTATTCACCTCCACTTCAGGGAATAATTATTAAAAATTAATAAAATCTCGTTTTATCAACAGACGCTGTAAATCAAGATCTAATGAAGTATGAACAACAATTAAATACAGCATTGACCAAAACACTACGAAAAATTGGTGCAAAAAACCCCGAAGTTTTGTTACACCTTGTGTGACCTTCTTTTGCATTTCTTTTATTTTAAAAAAAGAAAATTATTTTGATAAATGCATTACGGATAATGTTCGACAAACTGGTTCCGACTTTTGTTTTGGGATAGTATCAAGTTAGTTTCGGTAGATCTTCGATGCCGCAAGAGTTCTCCGCGTCCTGTTTGTCCAACAAGGAAAATAATGCATTTGTTTGCAGTGACGTCCCGAGTTATTCATAGACCACCGGAAATTGTCGAGGACTCTGGAATGGAGCGATAGCACGCTCGGTTATCAGATCAACATTTTCCCACGACAGCAAAAGAGAGCGATCCTATTGCTTCTCAGAAATGCGATCGACAACCAAACGATCACCGACTCCCGCACGGTATCTTTGGCCTAGCTTTCATTTATATTTCAAGTTCCAGATCACAAAGACAGCAAAGTTAATTCTATTGTTTCACTCCCCCACGCCTTTATAATTCGATGCTTTGTGTAGTCCAAAATCGGAGGGCAATTCGGAAGTATAATAATCAAATCTATTGTCTCAAAAATTTATCCGCGCTATATCAAATTTTCATGATACAAAGGAAATTTGCAGACAATTTCCCGAGTCGAAGGCAAAGGCGATTTGAAACTTCCAGTTTAATTATTGTGCGAGTGATTTTGTAGACCAGTTGCTGGTACATGGTGGATTCCTTTTCGCGATATAAAACGACACTGCCAAATCTAAAGCGCACGCAGTAGAACCTCCACCTTAAAATAACTCTGTGGATTTATGCCCGCACCCCACCTCCTATCCTCGCCAGAACAGAGCACACAATCTTTCTGTCATGTCCATGAGCCCGAAGGCAGTTTATTAACCAATCCTAATCCTTGGGTATTCTAATGTCTTGACAACGACGATTCCAAAAGTTTTGGAAATTCAAATTACTAGCAATCACAATCAAGCCGCTTGGAAACTGTTTGAACAGGCAGGGCAGCTGATCTGATATGGTATTTACTATTTAGAAAAAATGCAAAAAAACTTGGAAAACTCTGCAAAATGGTGCAGTTTCGCTTACTTCGGCCAAATTGAGGCAAATCGAAAACTATATTGCGTAATATAAACCAACAATGATGGTAAACAGCTACTTCATTTCTAAACTCCCAAATATAACAACATATTACAGCCTCCATAAATGTTTGATGCTGTGTTCCCTCAGGAGCTAATTCAATTTAAGTGTCTCAAACAATACAATAATCTCAACACAGCGTATCTAATTACGGGACTGTGCAAAAGTTCAACCCTGCAAAATCAACCCTTTTCTCAGCCTGGTACCGGCCTTACTACGTTTTACACGGTAAAAACGTTATAACAAATCGATGCTGGGAAAACTAGTTCACAGCATACTTGGAATCCTTCTTCAGCAAGACCAACGAATTTCGTCTCAAATTATTAACCGAACACTAATGCTCAACAAACCATTGCTAACGAATGGAAATTTATCAGTGCTTTTCCCGCGCTTTTACTTAATTATGCTAAATATTCCGAAATTAATCACGAATGAATGGTTTGTTTAAACCCAAAACTACACCTAGCTTTTTCTAACAATTTGATTTTCTGAAACGTTTTCTAATTATTTTGTGCTATCTGCAGAAAATCATTCACTTATCATGCCGATGGCGCCACATGGCACCCAACTTATTAGTCTTGCTATATATATCTGTCAAGCAACACAAGCGTAAAATTTCACCCATTTGCCACAAGTACGAAGTGCAGAGCATCACTATAAATGCAAACTGCTTGATCATGAAATGCAATCTAGCAACCGAAAGTTATTTCCTGTCACAAAAAAATATATATATTTGAAGTTCCGATTATATGTTTAGTGTATATATACAGGATAAAGATAATATAAAATCTACAGCAGGAAACCTAAATTGTACATTCAACTGTCTCGAGCCGGTTTCAATATTGCTTTCGTTTTCGTCCAGAGAGTCTGTTGTGTTTCTCTTGAAGTTCCTGGTTTCGCTTTCTCGCTTTATCCAACTCTGCCAGAAGTTTTACTTCCTCACTTTTTAGTTTTTTTATGTAGTCAGCACCTTGCCTTAATATGACAACTTTTGGAGCTCGTTCATTTTCTTTGACATCGGGAAGTTCATCGCGAAGAGTATGAAAACTGAACTTGAGGTCGTTTCGTCGCTTCCGTTCCAACACATTGTGAGTTGCTCTTTTACTCTCGACGTCTTCCTCTTCGTCTTCTTCGTCTCCGCTGCTTTGACGACCTAATTTTCTCGACTGTTTCGCAGAGTTCTGAGTCGAGTTTGTCGATTTCTGTCTAACCAAAGTCGGTTTTAACCTCTTTACCGGCGGCTGAGTCGGAGTACTGTTGACATTCTTTCGTTTCGGCCTTTCGATAGTTACGACATCGATCTCTTCTTCTGTGAATGAAAAATACAAAGCAAGATAAATAGAAGTACCAGAATGAAATCTGAAATGCACAACTTGAGCAATCGAACAAAAATCAGAGCGATCGGAAGTTGTTTCGCACAAAAATTGATCGCAGAACCAAAAAAGTTTTCAAAACTATGAGAATACATGCATAAGAACCATTGATCAATCACGCCGCAAATTTTCTGACACTCTGACTCTGTGGCAACAAAGTGAAAGAGCACTGTATTAAACGCTCCACTTACCAGAATCACTGCCAGTCGACCCTAAAGTTGGTGCTGTTTCGTTGATCGGGTATGGGAATACTGCTGCCGGATCCACACAGTCGGAGCTGTCATACTCAACCGGTGGCGGAGTCGAGCACGGAGTTTCGTAGCACTCCTCGACGACTTTAAAGTCGGTCTCAAAGCTTGAGCAATTCCACATACAGTCTTGGATTAGTTTGGATTTCAGACTACCGGTGTTAATTTCCGATGGTGCAATAAGTGCAGGGTTTGAACATGTATCATCCAGAAGAATTTCAGATACAATTTGCAAAGTGTCAGCCACAGACGTTGGCACCGCAACTGGTTCCGGTGTATCGCATCTTGAAGGTGAACGGGGAGGTGTCAGAAGCTCGAACTTTTTCCACATATCCGAAGTTGGCACCGAAGCATTGTACGGTCCAGGCTCGGAATGGAAGAAGAACGGTTGTTCGTGGTCCGAGTCAAACTCGAAGGGTTTGCCAAAGAACTCCACTTGCACTGCCATCCTGAGGAAAGAAATAAAATTTATTAAACGGAAATGAAGCTAATCGTTCTGAAAGTTTGCTACGCGTAAAAAAATTATGACAGTACACACTGCAGTGACACATAAAAGGCCGGTGTCCCGGAATATGTCACCAAGTTTTTCGAAAGACTCATTTGAACGGGCAAAAACACAGACAAAGCACCGAAGAAAACATTCCAAAACATATCAGTCTGAGGGGAATGCCATCACTAATCTCACATTTTCGGCCAGTTCAGCCAACCGTCCATTTAAAATTAAATCACAATTACGCTGTGAACCACTGAATGAATGAAAACTTAGTTGACAGGACATTCTTAATTTGTCCGGTTATTCTCGAACGAATTCAAACCAGATTCTAATTGCATACCTTTGAAATTCAGAGAAGCTGCGACGATGCAGTCTCGAAGCCTGAAAATATATTCCAGTGGCTTCCTGAAATGCAACGTCTTCCAAGTTTTGCAGTTTTGTAAAAGGAAGGGGTGGCATCGCGAACACAAATTTGTTCTCTTGCGAAAACACCTCCAAAACTGAACGAGCCAATCACCTTCCCGTTACTATGGGAACTATTGAAGTATCTAACGAGCGTGCGGCACGTGATTTATTTTAATGATCCTGACTTTTTGACATTTATATGTATTCTCGAAGGAGCAAAGGAATTTGGAAGGTATTCTAATATTCTCTCTGGGGGAAGTTTGTTTGTTGTCAAATATTAGGTTAGGATGATAAACTAATCCTCAGTTTGTTTTTATGGACAAACTCGTCCTATGTTGTTGAGCAAGAAAATATTGAAGAACTAACATTTTCCCTGTTTACTTTTCAGTTGAGACTTGAGGTGAAAATTACTCAATGAAATGCATAAAAAATTTGATTATAGCTTTAACTCCGACCCCAACCGTGACCAACAAATGAATACCAAAGTAACAAACATTCAAGGCGTAAAAATTTTAATATAATATTGAGTTCCAATATATATTTGTGTCCGTTGTATTTTCGAAAACGGAAAAAGTCTCACAATTCCGGCTCGTTTCAAAATCTGCATCATTCATCGGCAATATTCTATTTTCAAACTGTTACATAAAGCTGTCTGCATATTGTCTTCTACACAAATTATTGCATTCCTTGTCAACAGAGTATTAAAAGAAAGGAACAGCAGAGACATATTCGCACTTCGGAGCATAACAGTTTATTGTTCCGCCTGAACAGTCAATGACTTGCATATTGTATTATATCGCTCGATTTGTTTATTACAGAACTCATTCTTTCTCTCTCTCTTCCTTTCTTTAACAAATATTTTATTCTCTACTTCTGGCAGCTGCTAAGGACAGGTGGTGAACGGCGGGGAGGCTTTACGGTTGTATTAAGAACAAAGCATCGATTTGAACTTATAGGAATTGAAAAGAACTGGTTGCTAAATTTCTTTGCACTTGTTTAACCGGAAACGAGCTGATTAACATACACTTTGAAAGCGAGCTCCCTTCGTATTTAACAGCCCTGAGAATATTGTACTGTGTTACCAGAGAGCTACGTTGTGCATTTTAAAATCTAATCTGTCTTACATAAAGCAAAAGAAGAAGGTTGTTTGAAACTCGATGAAAAGCTTGAAAAACTCACCGTTTGATTTCCGTTCAGAATCGGCGATTATCTGCTGATAACAGCAAAATTACGGACTGTCTACTTGTTTCAAAAGCCCTCAATAAGCATTAAAGAGCTTTGTTGATTATATTCGAATACAAGTTAATAAGCAGCAGAACCCAAGGATCGAACGAACGAACGATTTGCTGCCGCCAAAAAGAAATGTTTGCTGAATGAGATGAGGATGCATTTCCGAGAAATGTGCACATTACATCACACGTACTCTAGTCTACGTGGGCACAATGACAGATAGAATTTGCTGTGACCGACCCTCATGCCTCAGTGAAAACCGCCGAAAGGTATGGGTCATTGGGTCACCCAAACTTCTTTCATCGACCATCCTGTTAGTAAATAAACAGTTGAAAATGATCCGGCGCAAAGAAACCCAAACATCTCCCGTGGTCTTTGTACATACGTATTGTCGAAGCCGAAGGAATTTTTCCGCACGCAACTTTTTCAGCTCAGTACCTCTTGACTTTTTTTCAGAAACGACCAGATGTTAAATAAGTTTAAAAACTTGCTATCAGTATCGCAAAAGTTTGGTAATATTCCCGTAATATTTCATACAGTCATTATTAGTGGGATTTTGTTTGGTAATGAAACAGTTTGTTTGAAGGCATTATGTATGACGCAGGACAGACCACCCAGTAAAGTTTCAGTTCGAACTACCACCTACTCGCGTACTATCTCTGCATTCAGAGATAAAGTAGGCATTATAAATTACCTTATTTACGTATGCATCCTGGGATTTTCTTAATTTGTTTTGTTTATTATCAACAACAATTAGAAATACCTGACAGGAAAAGAACAGTCAAAATAGACACAGCAGGAACATCAAATGTCTGTCATCAGATTTGAAAAAAGCGCAATGCAGTTCTCGGCCGGGAAAAGGAAATTAGATTATAGCAAATCTTCTCTGCACTTTTTCCCAAGGAAAGTATTTCTGTTCTACTGATCTGTACTCCAGAAGCACTGATCACCAATTGTTCTTGTGTGAGAAATTTTGCAATCTTCAAACTAGTTCAAGGATGCATGCAATGCGAGCAATGAAACGTTTGTTAAACTTTAAAATTGCAGAGAAATTAAAAGGAGTTAATCGAGCATTATTGTTGTTATTATTATTCATATTCAGTATGTCAAACCTCTTTACTTTCTTGAAGACTGGGTTGATCTCTTTTTGCTTGTGTGTTTCTGCAAGTCAAAGTTGTTTTTCTGTTTTGACTTAGCTGTTTGCGTTTGTTCCAATGTTTGTCCTCACTCATTGCATTGAAGCTGACCTCCCTCAGGGAAACACCAGCAATTAAATTGACCATGAATATTCTTTTCATTTATTTCTATTTGAAGTTGAGCAATCAAAAAAAACTTACAGACTTAACAAACAGAATATCACTCTTTGATCTGAGCTGCATATAAAGTTGTACAAATTCGTACAAGTGCAATTTAGAAGTGAAAGAAGGCGATAACTGCGGTCGCAATCAGTTCCCCGCAATTTCATATAATATATGCCTATGCCACGTTTTGTCCCAAGGGAAAATTATTTTCACTCAGGCTACCGCACGAAATGGTGGTTCTTTCTTTGATTTGGAGATTGTGCAATTTTTATTTCACAACGACACAATTTACATTTGCCTGCCTCTGCACACAATCAAAACTCAGAGCCAAGTTCTCGTTCCCATTAAACCTTCATCAGGCTGTCTTGTGGATAAAGCTATTTTTATCACGTGTTATCCACCGCATATTGAGTTGTCTGGTTCAAAAGGTGGATAAACTGCTTTCAAAATACATGGGATAAATCCGTGTTCAAAAGCTAAAGCGATTTGATTATTCAATTGTTACTGGACATGAATAGCTATAGCTCCAGCTACTTGTTTACATCTTAAGTTTCTCGGTTATGTAACGAATTTCTCAGTCTCCTTCAAACGAAATCAGTCAAATACATCATCATTTAGAATGTATAACTATAAAATTGGTGCAACTATTTTCATTTTAAATGATATTAAGAAAGTTTGGCGAACTATTGGGGCATTCGGAACGGTTGTAAACAAAGTCAAAGAGTCACTCTTGATTGTTCAACTCTAATTGGTGCGCTCAGTGTTTTGGGATTTGAGGGTTTTCCCTGACAATAACTTTTTCTTATGAAAAAAACAACGGCTGCTCAGCTCGCTTTGAAAGGGACATGGTATTTTTAGCCTCCTTGACTGTCAAGTAGCATATTTCAGTGTCAAAACTTCCAGTGGCTGACCTCAGAAGTGCTTTACGGAAATTCTAGAGGGTCCCAGAGTAAAGCAACAGCAGAAACCCTCGGAGTTTTCCGGTGGATCTGGTATCGACAGTCAGTCAAGTTTCTTTCGCGAAGATCACTTCGAGTCAAAACTCGTTCTAAAAAGCAGCAGTTTTGTTGAGACAATCATAACCATCGTCTTTATCGTACATAACGCTTTCGTTTCAACTCCACTTTGCGTTTGTGCTGCAATTATTTTCACTTTCTTGCAAGCCAAAACCCCTCAACGTGTGGAATGGCCAATACTCTTAGCTTGTCAAAGTTAAGTGGAATAAAAAAAGTTAAATCGTTTTATCAAAGTTAATTCCTAGTGCATTAAGTAGAAATATTACTAGTTCGATCCGATTATTTCATTTTCTGACCCAGCCCGACAGTCAAACTTGTATTTATTTCTCCAGATATCTCAAGAGTTTGTGTGAGCGCCTTTCGGACTTTCTCTTTCAACTGACTTTCTTTTTCCTTCCGGTTCCTGCCTTTTCTCAACTCTTCCGTTTCACTGTTAATATTGATTGTGCACTGAATATGTTTGCGAAAATCAAAGGAAAACACATCAAATATCGGTAATGATTTAAAGGAGGCAATTCCTATGAGACGAAATGTCTCCTCTAGCGTTCCGAGCCATTTACTCTATCACAAACACAAGTGCCCTCTTGAATTCTCAGAAACACAAAAGATTTCTGTGTTTTATATTTTATGCTAATATAACACAAATTTTGCAATCCATCTAAACTATTTACAAGCTAGACCGGCTAAGAGGTGTTGAAAACTCTTGTCTAACCCAAGGATTATTTTTTCGAACGGCATGATACCTGTTCTGCAGATAAATCGACAATACAAGCTATCAGAGCGCAGAATTTTAGTGTTTTTTGACGCTTTGTGAAAGCCTGATTCTACTGTTCAAGGTGATTCAAATTCAGCCATTAAACTTTGTCAATATATTGTCTCCAACCTGAGATGAGAGGTTCAAAGACCATTCGAACTGCACAATTCTGTATTTTTTTTTGCACAAAATAACGTGGACACGTGGAAGAACACCTATAATAAGTACTGAGATTGTACGGCAACATAAAATGATAAATAGACAAATGAAAACCCGCAAACAAAATTAAAAATATGTGTGTGCGTTTCGTGACTGTGGTTTTGAGTGCGAAAGCCCAACAATAACACCACTTCAAAGGTCGTTTTACTGGAAGCGGGAACAAGAAAAGGAATTACCAAAGCATGCATGACGGCTTCATGCATGCACGCATGGGAAGTCCCAGAAGTATTATTGGCCTAAGCCACCTGCTCAGCCCTTGTGTGAAGTAGCTAGATTTCAAACCAAAATATATTTCCATCGATATTTGTATGAGTTCGATATTAAAAAGTGCAGAAACGTTTTTGCAGAGAGCATATCCTTAAGAGTGTACAAGGACAAAACATTGTCAATATGATAATAAATTAGCCAGCTTGTCCGACTATTGTGTATCAATTTTCTCAGGTAAAACTGCATTCTAAAAGATGGATAGTTCGTGCAACAAGAAGAATGATTTATAGAGAAACATGTTGTTATACTCAAGCAAGGCGAGTAATTAAAATAGTTTGTTCTCGATAACACTTTCGTTGATTAATGATTTTTTAACAGAACAATATACTCTCCGTGGGGAGCTCAAATAAACGGCAACAAAGTTATTATGATTGCTCAACGATACACAAACCCGGCCCTCTGGCAGTTTCAGACATTAATACCCAAATTAACGACAGCATTTGAAAGGGAGTCATTGCAAAGAAACCCTTTGGCATTCACAATTCTGATAGTAAGAAGCGATACGTTAATTATGATTAGTTGGAATTAGATCATTCGTAATCATGTATTTTAATATTTGAACCATTTCGGAATACAGTTGAAATATGGCGACAAAATATGCAACAAGTGAATAACTAAATTCGTGAGCAAAACATCTTTTCAGCCGGTATAAGAACAAGTTCATTGCTCTAAATACATTAATTCCAGGCAAGTGTATATTTTAGTTTAGTTCTTACTGAACAACAGCTTTCGTATCAGTGTGGTAATTAAAATCTTGAAGTAGTCGTTAAAAATCGACTTTGCAAAACTAACACCGTCTTTTGAAACATCCGAAGTCCGTTTTTTTTTCTCAAAGAACAGAGATAACCTGGGGCTCTTGTCCAGTCAAGTTTTAAAAATCATGTCAAAAGACTTGGCTCTTTTCGAATGCAAGAGAGCCTATCTCTGAACGAAAGCACTTACTTGCCAACACCAGTCCGGATTTTACACGTGCAGGATGAACGAATTTCAAGTACTGCACCTCCTCACGGGCTGTACCTCTCCATTATACCCCACCGGCAATGTTTCTAAATATATTCCTGAATATCATTAACAAATATGTGGTTTCTAAGTCCAACAGTCAACCTTTCGCGGCCAGCTTGAACTGTAAAGTAACCGTGCATTTTTTAATGAAAACCAAACTGAACTTGAAGCCTGAATATTTGTTCACGTCTGAAAGTATAAAACACCTTTAAAGATTGCCAAGTAATACTCAAGAATAAAATCTGAGAAGATTAGCTGACAAATCCCTGACTTTGGCATAACAAAAAAGTATGTGTTTCCGGTTAACTGATCGGCCCTAACCAGAAACGGACTTTTCAGTAAGCTTTTCGGAATTAAAAAGATTTGGAAAACATTGGCGAGCAGGGCAATAAAGTTATAGACGTGAGTATGACTGTCTTTAATTTTTTTTTCCTTTAGTACCAAATTAAAGCTTGGCATAATACAATCTGTACATATAATACAACATCATTCATGGCGATTAAAAAGTTTAAGAGAACTAAAATTCGAAGAAACAACAATGACAATTCTCCTACCTGACCTATCCTAATTTTGAAAACTAAAAGGTCAGGAAGGTATGTAATCGGAAACACGCACACAAAATGATGTATCTCAGTTTTCAGGTAGTAGGTTAAATCTTTCAGTTTCCGAGGGGGAGGGAAGATAGGCCCTATGTCAGAATATCACTCAAACAGAATTCCGGGGGGGTACTCGACCTAAGTTTGGGTAGGGGGGTGCCGCCCGGACCTTGAAACCCTGACCCGGTTTATGATAAAAAGTTCGTGAAAATCTTGAAAAATTGATACCCTGTTTATGATTTTCAGATCAAATTCCACTCCTTTTTTCATGAAAATGCGTGATTTTTAGACCCTGTTTATAAAAAATCTTCGGAAATCTTTGAATTTGAGACCCTGTTTATGAGCGGACGGTCGAAAAACCATACCCTGAAGGGCGGCACGT
>JAOBRH010444711.1:0-17539 GCA_027575125.1 Umimayanthus parasiticus | reverse complement strand
TGGGCTATATGGCCATATAGATAGTGCATATACACACCTGGGCATGATTCTGCTGTGTAAAGTCAAGCCCACCCACAACTTGTTGGGTTTGCAAGGGCAAGATCTATGGGAATGATTTCTTGCTTGATTTTTGCATATTTTACCACATGCTCATGTCGCCCATGCCTTGCTCACTCGAGGCTCAGTGGGGGAGGGCTGAGCCTGCAAAATCGTTTTAGTAGTTCTAAGGATTCAGCGCTTTTGCCATGGCGGAAGAAATCCTGCGCTGCCACTGCTCAGTTGCTGTCCAGATTGATGGTAACTTGTTGGATGGCCAAGCTGTTCAGGTGTGTTGAGGCTTCAGCGCTGAGACACGAAGGCAAACAAAGGCACAACCTCAAACAAACATTGAGTAGGACAGTAGGACTTCTTACCTTGCAGTCAATTGAAAGGCTGCATAGCACATCATAGCACTGGGATGTGCTGTTCTTACCTTGACAGAGGAGATGTCGCACAGAGTTGGATGGTGTTGTATTATATTGTATGCATTCGATGGTCAGCGAGTTTGCTTTCCAAACTTTCCGAAAGATGAGGGCAGGTCGGAAGAGCAACCCGCAAGTTCAAACAGGTCGCCCCCACCCTCTGGTACCCCGCAAGATCAAATCATCTACCATCACCCCCTCCCTACAAGATCAAACCATCTATCCCCTAAATAGAAGGAGTTTATATTAGGGGTGCAACCGGGGCATCCGATTTCCTGGCTACTTGGTGGGTATTTGCCTCTAGCTTCTCCACTCCCTTACCCTAGCTGTTCGGCTAGACAAGAACTTGGTTGAATTTTGATACCCAGTCCTTTACTGGCCACTTAAAGCCCGTATCTTGTCCAAAACTGAACATGCAATTTTTTTCCCTCTCCCAGGCTAAAAGGCTTAAAAACCATACCCTGAACAGCGGCACATACCCGCATAGCTAATACAGAGGATACCCCGCCCTCCTCTCCCCTCGAGCGAACTATGTATCATTTTATATGAATAGAGTTACAAGCGAAACATTAATTCTGATAATTCTACTGCCCGAAATATTTTGAAGTGCAAACGTTGTGCTCTGGATTCATTGCAAGATGCTGTTTGTACACAATTTGAAGTATACGATAAACTGTTAAAACATAACAAGTCCTTGTAAAAATTGAGTTCCACAACAAGTGTTACTTTCCTACATCACGGATTTATGAACAAGTGTAAACACGTGAATAAAGTATAGTTATCACTTGAGCAACGTTCTTGAGTTCGGTGACCTAATCCCGTTTTCATTCCCAGTGTAAGCACAGCATTATTAGAGACCAGTCAAAAATACTGCAACTACTTAGCTCAACACTACCACTGTTAAATACCACTACACTATCACTATAGACGATACTATACATATCAACCACAGGTCAAAAACTCTACTGAGCTAGCATTGCAAAAAAAACTTAAATTCTATATCCTTAACATGAACATTGCCGTAAAAGATTCTTTAACTGCGACAAAACAGTTTTGACAAATATTTTGTAAATGTTTGGTTTAGCAGCTAGTCACTAATGACTCAAACAGAAATGTATCAAAAACCAAAACTGCTGGAAAATGAAATATCATTTTCCAGTTCTTGTGCACTTTTTGTTTGAATTTTAAGTGAGTCAATGGTTGAGTGGCCAGTTGTCGGACTCATAACCTCAAGGTTGTGAGTTTGATCCCGGCCTGACCACTGTGTTGTGTCCTTGACACTTTACTCGACTTGCCCCAGTCGACTCAGCTGTATAAATGAGTACCAGCTTTTGCTGGCGGCTAACCTGCGAAGGATTTGTCATCCGCATGAGCACTACGGAAACCGGAGAGAACTAATCAATGGCCTCCAAATTAACTAGTGTCTTGATAATAGGTGAAATGTATATAATTACATCGTACTGAAAGCTGTCTAAATATAAACAGTTAACAAAATATATGAGTACATCCCAGAGTGTAACTGAATTTCAAATACTAAAATGATAGGTAGGCCGGGGGTACTCCCATATAGTTTGGGTGGGGGTGTGCCGCTGGGTTAGCGAAAGTCCTACCTTTTACTAGACTAAACTTTGCAAATTTTGTGACCCTATGCCGAAGTTAGAATGCTCAATTGATCTTGATTTCAATCTTTTATGAGCGATCCCGTTAAACGGGACCCTATTCTAGAGTAATTTTCTGTAATTACGTCATATACTAGACCCCATCCCAAACTAAATGGATTGAAAACCTTACCTTTTCCAGCGGCATATACCTGTATAGCCAATATATGGGAGTACCCCCCCTGGGTAGATGGAGTGTAATACATGAATACGAAAATGAGTTTCATTCGCGTAATGACTGATCATTCCATGATTCAATCAGGTTTTAGAAAGTATAATTTATGTTAACAGATGTAAAGTCTCAGATTAGAAGTGGGTTGAAGTTGTATCGACAGGAAATTAAACTCAATTTGGTATGACATAAGCTCCATCTTATTTATGTTTTAAATAAACCTATAGATCGTTTTCACCCCAACAATACAAAAAATTCAAAAATACGAACTTAGAAGTTTGGTAAAGCTGTCATTTACACGATATTCAGATATCGACGTCAAAAGTATTATCAGGAAATGGTTACAATCTATTTTGAATTTTTTGTTTCTTAAAAACAGCTGTAAAAGTTATATCTTCAGTGTTTTTAAGCGAATCTTTTAATATTAAAAACATTCGACACTAAAGACTTAATTTGCAGGTTACAGTTTTGGTCTCCACTTTATACACCCGGTATGGCTAACACAAAACAATTGTAATATGCTTCTTGAATATCATTTAATATTGCTCCAAAATTTCAGTCATTTGTATATATGTACCTGCTGTGTATGGAACATTGAAGATATCATTCTAATAAAGTTCGTCAGTTTTGGGTATTTTTCTGTGTGAAAACGATCTATAGTAATTAAGGAAATAAATATACACTCAAGAGTGTAACTAAACTTCAGATCTTAAGAAACTATTGTAGAGTGTTCATAGTGTTCTGATTGTTGAGAGTGTTCTGCTGACTTCTGCTCGAGGTGTTGGTTGAATTCGCGTCTCCCTGGCTGGACGAGTTGGGCTCATAATGACCTTTCTGGCAATGACAACTCAAGATCTTCTTGAACTCCATCCTAAAGGAGTTGTTCATCACACCATACAAGAAGGGGTTCACCGCGGAGGAGGTAAAGATGAGGGCGTTGGCCATTAGGCTCACACCACGTGGTATGGAGGTGAAGGATGTTAGCCTCAGCCTCAAAAGACCAAATATGGTGAATGCCGGCACAGTGCAGAGTACAAATGCCACGACCAGAGCGAACAGGGTGCGAGTTATGCGGATTTCCTCAACGCTCAAGGAAGCTCGATTGATCGAAGCAGCCACGTTGGCATTGTGCTGCCGAATGGTCTTGGATACATTGTAGTAACAGAAGGCCACAACTGAGATTGGAACAAGGTTGAAGAATATGGCTTCGTAGGTGACAGAAGCAATTTCATTCACGAAGACCTGTGCGCAGACTGAGTTGTCAGGGAAGAACATGTACAGTGACCAACCGGTCGTCGGGGGCAACCAAACCGTTAGCGAAATGACGGACCACAACACTACTACGTAAAGGATGGACTTGGTGTTGCTGAAGACCTTGTGGTAATACTTTGGCTTGACTACGCGGAAATACCTGTTGACGGCTGTGAGGGTCATGGTTTGGATAGATACGTAGGATAAATATAGATTGAAGAAACCGTGAACCTTGCAGCCATAGCTTCCCGCCACCCAGCGACCAGTCATGATCGTGCCAACCGTCAGGGGTTGAACAATCAGCGAGTTGAGGATGTCTGACACGGCCAGTGTTGTAATGTAGATGTTTGTCGTGGTACGAAGACGTGGATTTCTGTACATCGCCAGGCACACCAGTAAGTTCCCGGAGAAGGCCAACAGGTCGATGGTGAGGAAAATCATGGATTCCCCCACCACTTGTGCGGTTGAGCGGGGCACCAAGGGGAACTCAGTATTCATGGTTCTCGGAATATTCGTCCGTTGGCAAAGGTTGATTCGTAACGAGCAAGTTGTGGATAAACTAACAGGTCACGCTTCCGTTGTAGCTGAATATGCAATTTTAATGAATCTGAAATAGACAAAAATAGTAGCAATTTATTAAGCGGTGTGTTACATTTCAGTAACAAGAACTTTCAACGTATTGGTTTCTTCTGCTAGGCCCAGCTGTGATCTTCCACAGACTCGTACCCAGTCGCTATTAGGCGGCGGAAGAGAGGAGACGCAGAGGATTTGGGGAGGGAGATGAGGGGCGCGCAAAGGGATATGGGAAGAACGAGCTCGAGTAAAGAAGCTTCATTCCCTCCGTCTTCCCCACAATCCTTTGCGTGCCCTTAAAAGCGACTGGGTACGAGTCTGGATCTTCCATGTTATGGATTTTTTTGCTTGAACATATTTGTTACTATGGATTTCATGTGTGTAAATTGATGTTAAATTCTCCGCCTAGCTTAGATGTAATAAAAGTATTAAGTTAATATATGAGGCCTGTATAAACCATGGTGATAGTTTGATTAAAATGTAGTCATGATAATCGCTATATATAAATAAGATCTCATTTACACCATACCAAATACACGCTATTCTTATAAGAACCAGTAAATTTTGGCCGAGCGTCGTTGTTCTTAAATTTTTGCACGATTTGAGCCTCAATTGTCCTTAGCTTGTTCTTAATTTTTGAGTAAATCTGAGCCTCGTTGTTCTTATAAAATTGTTGTTATAAAAAGAAGCGTGTATAGTTTGCGTCTCACGTTCGAACTCTCAAGTTTTGAGCGTATGTTTTGTCTTTGAACTTTTGGTTATCAATTGACTTGCCTATCAGTGCTTCAATATTGGGAATTCAAACGTTAATTACAATTCTTAATCATGGCCAATTTTAGCAACAAAATTCAAAACATGAAAATCATTGTTCCAGAACAGTCATATTGAATATATTGCTTAACGTAAAAATCGGCTAAAATTGCATTGCCTAATTTCTGTCTCATTTTAATAAGTTATTCTCGAAGATTTTCCCATGGGCTAATGCGATTGTAGTTGTGAAATTAACTCATATCAATTTACTTACTTCATTAGACTGTTATCTAAAGGCCCATGCAAACGGACGCAAAAGGTGACAGCATTGTTGTGCGTTGTTGGGGGTTTTTGGCCAACAATGTTGCGTCCGTTTGCATGGGCCTTTAATAATGGATATCGGACACGTTTAGCGTGTAAATATGTCAAGCTACTTCCGATAGCCAGTATGCTCAGTCATTTAGATTGTTGTCATTCTTTGCAGGTTTTCTGTATAAATTTAAAGTTGTCGTAACTGTTGCAGAACTCTATGTTTTAAAACATACAAAGCATACATAGCCAATATCTCTATAGTTTACTTGGCATGCAATTATATATAAGACATGTACAACCTCAGGACCTCGCTGAAAATCACGCTGTGAGTGAGCTTCCTGTCCTAAATATTGGTATGAATAAATAAAAAAATTAAAACCTACTGAGTTTAGTCAAAATGGCCACGTAATCTGTCATTATTGTTCTGTATTAAATAAATGTTCTATTTGAAAGATTGAGTACTTATGGTTGGGACTAGTGTTTGTCCCTGAAATTGTCCTTGGCTTTTTCTCCCGTTTGAATTGCGCAAATTCGAGTCTCAGTGTTTGCATAAAGCTTAAAATTGCAAGAACTCCTGAAATTCAACTTACAGTGACTTAGTTTAGTCCTCCCTTTTTTATGAAATAAGAACAACTTTATAAGAACAGTAAAGCTAACTATATCGAAAAATAAGAAAAAAGGTCAATTTGAAACAAAACTCAAGCTAATCTTTATGCGTGGAGCATGAAATACGGGAAATAAAGCTTTTTCTAAAAAGCAAATGTAAAACAGCACTGGTACTCGAAATATTGCTTCAAGTCATCGCTTATGGATTAAAGCTTCGACATTTAGTATAAGGAAAGTTCATTTATCGGATAGTATTGCTAGAACTCAATCTAGATTTTTCTTACCTTTAAAACAAGATCACCTTGCTCAGCTACGTTGTCTATAGAAATATCAATTCCAGCTTTGAACATAAAGAAAATGAATATATATAAAAATATGTAATACTTATGTAATATAATTATACCACCATTATTTGGACAATTTGACTGACTCATGCCCGGTTCAGTCACGTTCGGCTATTACTAGAAAGCGGCACTACTATTCCGCATACCGCGTGTACTCGAAATTCAAATTTCTTCCCCAGGAGCGAACGATATAAAGTTTAGTCGTGAAAGAGTCGGCTATAAATTATCGAGACCAACAAAGCACAAACTGTAATTCAGTTTTATTCACCACTCTTCTGGCAAGTTCTCTCACTAAACTATAAATGAGAGCGTTGGAATATGGCTCAGAATGATCTCTCACTACAAAGAGTGGGCAGATAATGATTGTATAAAATATTGCTTTCATAATCAGGTGGAGCTATGCGTTACACTATAAGGCGTCTTTTAACATTAAAAACGAAAATACGGATCCAGACTGGCCGCGGGTTGTACTTAGCAAGGGACTACTCTCATACAATAATATAACAATACAATACAATGCAATACAATATAAAAATATAATATAATAATACAAGAATAACAAGAACTCTTACTCAAAACTACTAAAATATCCGGCGCCATAACAGATAAATTTGGTCTTCCTCGGAATACTATATACAAACAATACTGACTAATAGTAGGTCTTCAAACTGAGATATACATAATAGATGTTATATCGTTATAATTATGAATGAATACCTCTAATTACAGTAGGAAACAACTGATTGGGCAAGGTTTACAATTACGTAAACCTTACAAAATATAAAAACAATGCTGCCTAATAGTATAGGTCTTCCAACTGAGATGAGAGAGAGAGATGTCACATTATTATTCAATCAGTAATAAATAAAAACTTCTAATTACAGTGGGATAAAACTGAGTGAGCAAAGGTTACAACTACATAAACCTTACAACGTGTGTTTCTCAAAATGATTTGACATGCTTTAAAAAAATTTACACTGCTAAAAGGACTAAAAGCATAAGCCAAGCCTTGCCAAGCTACAAGAGATGTCGCTGTGACGTTTAACACCGGTAGTTATAGAGGAGTGGGATGATAACGGCCGACATTTTTTAAGGAGGATATGAGGTTTAAAGTTGTGGCTGGAGTTGAACGGAAGAGGCTGTCACTTGGCTGAGATCTGTGTTTTGATAGTTTACTTATATCTACTTAGGCTGCATGGATGAGATAGAGCAAGTCGTAACCTATAACATATACTATTTTCATTGCTCTTTCAGTTCTGGATGCACTCCAGTGAGTCGCTTAGGTATTAAGGCAACTACAGTATATAGATAATGGGAAACCTGGCAGGCGTATAACACTAAGATCTAAAATTTAGCGGATACACGCGTTGTTCAACTAAGAAAAAAAGCAGTCTTCTAGACGCCTTCTCAACAATGTTATCCATATCTACAGTGTATAGATAATAGGAAACTTGGCAGGAGTATAACAGATCTAGAATTCTGCGGATGCAGTGATGTAATTTCTGACAAGGTCTACAGAGGGTTGTATTGAGCTATATTGCTGTTGTTCAACTGAGAAAGAAAACCGAAGAGCCCTCTAGACGCCTTCTATAATCAATATTCCAATTCAAGTTGTTCTGGATTGTTACACTATCGAGTTTAATAACTATTTTTATAACATTTTGGTCAAATTGACAGTACTGTAAACAAGCAATGCTACAAGAGAATTGCAATGTGTGTAGCTTGAGCAGAAAATTATGTACAGTGATAACTAATGACGTCTCTGGCGACGTTTTCGTAGTGGAAATACAGAAGAAAGCAGAGTTTTTTGTTTTTACGATAAAAACTTGCGACATTTGTTGTAGACAAACTAATACTTAATTTGAAAGTCGTCTATAGAAGCTGAAGCGTGTGCAGACACGAAGAGGTTATGGGCACAGACTTTGTGAATTAGAATTGTAGATAGTAAGGTATACCTGAAACCTCACAGTCTCCAGCCTTTTTACATTATTTACAAGATGTTGGACATTTGCTCTTCTAGTTTACTTTAAATCAAATTGCATGTAAACATCTTTGACAATCGATAGCTGGACACTGTCAGATGGAAACTACTTTGACGACTTAACAAGTGATAAACGTTGCTATATATTTTAGCACCCCGTGAAAGTTTTTCTTTTTGTGCTTTATAGATTGCAAGCCCGCCCCTTTAAGTTACTTCCAGAGCTGACCCAGAATTTGCTTTCCATTAGCTTTGTTTGTCTGTGACGGATCAATGTCAGAAAAACCTTATTAGTGCTAAAACTTAGCTCTGCGCTATCTGTTTTTAGTCAAATGGGAGTTTTCTTTGAACTGTAACTTTAAAAGACGTGTTTAGCTTTTTGAAAAGACAAAAAAACCTCATAATAGATTAAAGCATGTCAAAATATGACTAGTATTAGCAATAGCCCCGTCAGTGAAACTTCACATTAGCTGATATCTTGACACCTGCACAAACCGTTGGCCTTGGCTTTGTAGTCATGCTACTGAACGATTGATATTTTTTCATCATAACAGTAATACAGCAATTTTTGTTCAAAAAAGCTTCCTTTTGTTCCCGGCATGGCCATAGAATGACTATTAAAACTATAATATCAAAATATGTGTTTTGTTAGACCAAGCCGCAAGTTTAAAATTGCATTACACCTATTTTCCTGCTATCACCAGTAATTTAGAATTTTTAGCTTGCACAAACAACAGGCGATTTAGACTTTATTGCAACTTCAAATTCATTCCTATTTCTGAACCTTAAACCTTGTACAGCTTATTGGCTTTGCAGTAAGAATGCGTTTTGGAACCGACTTCACCATGAAATCTCCCACGCGTTCAGTCGTTTGCTAAACTCAACCTATTGATACTCGTTTTCTTTTTATATAAGAAAAAATGAGCCTGAGAAATGAACAAACAAAAAGGTGGTGATAAATCAATTTACAACCCAACATCTTCAATCTCATTTTCAAACTGAACACTAGCTGTAACTGACAACATGGTTGTTTAAACAAGAAGAAAAAACATCGCTTTATATCATACAGTCGGTTTCAAGCTCTATAACTACTGCCTACTTCCCTTCAAAGAAGCGGCAAAATATTTTCACTCTACGTATAATTTCGACAAATTGACAGTGTTTCGGTTGCTTCAGAAATTAAATGTTTGTTTTATATAGAATTCAGCAGTTTTCATGCCGATTAAACTATAATTATTTTTTAGCCTGAATTGTAGGTTTTCTTATATCACTGCTTGAACTATTGAACTCACTCAGTTATTACGCCAACTTAAATTGAATGTACTTACAAGAAGGCAGTTTTCCAGTACGTGGTTTGAAGAGCAAATGGAGATGTTTCGTATGGGCCCACAGTCGGAGCCTGTATGAATGACTTACTTCAATAGCTGATAAAACTAAATTAATATTTTACTAATGTATTTTTCTGCTCATCTTTTGTCCGAATGTGGAAGTGACACCTGATTACGCAAGTCTATATATGGACAAAATTCATATATTCGACAATGCTACAAATTTCCTTTCAAGAATTATATATAATCCGTGAGAAAACTGTATACATTATTTAAAAAACAATTTGAATTTTGTATTATAAAAACTCGCTTGCTTCAGTTTCGGTGTTATTGTAATGGGATAAAGACAGTTTTGGTGCAGTCAGACAGTGGCTTTTATTGACTAAAAAAATACTAAAAAATTTCTTTTCAAAATAGAGCAAATTGTGTATTGTAACTGCAGGTACAGCAAAAACTCAATCAATAGTTTTTACAAATAGATAATACAACTATTGTAAAATGCATAAAAACGAACTGAATAAATACATATCATTACCATATAGTTTCAATTATTCATGTCTACTGAATGGAAACTAGCGTTCACTTTTTCGTAGCAGTAAGAAAAACTTTCCATCTTACTGATCTTAAGCTGTTAAGCTGACGCCTGTCTTTTCACTCTAACGCACAATGGCGTGCGTTGTAAATTTAGGGCCATAAAGAGCAACCAATCTGCAAAATTTTGCAATCATAACAAGATTCAGTTCAGGTAAAATATCTGGATAAAAAATATTGGTCTTTGTTTTTAATAATGATCTGTTTGATTGGTAGCTTTTTGCACAGAGTATTGCACATTGTACTTCTAAAAGTAGCAAATTTTTTGAAATATTATGCTTCCAGTACTGCTTCCAATTTTGTCAGATTATGTCAACAATTGTGACAAACTACGCTCCAGAATTTCAATAGTTTTTCGACATATATATATCGTGTAGTTTTTATAAGCAGTTTTAATTTGAATTATAAATTGTTAGTTTTAGTGACTAGGGCCGTAGAGGAAAGCACATTTTTAAAAATTGTAATTGCGCACTCTACTACATGTAAAATAAAGCGTTAGCATCACTGGTTTCCCAAATTGGGCTTATGAAATAACGTTTCTGTCTACTTGGTATAAGAGCGAAAACATGATTCTGAAATAAATTACTAACTGGTGCTCAGCATGTTTTTTTTAGCAGCTTTATTTCCATTATTTATTGCGTACATACATACATACATAAAAATGTTTTTTTAAAAAACTGATTTTAATGCTTAGAAAAGCATAAACACTAACTATTTACGTCCGAGCAGTGCTTTTCTGAAAAAATCAGTATGCTTGTTTGTTCCAATTATGCCAAAAATTACGCTAGCACAATGGTCCAATGTCTGAATTAAAAACACAAAATGAGGAAAAAGGTTCACAAATTGAACCGACAGATCAACGAATTTCGAGTCCTTTATGGCAAATTTAACTATGATAAAATATAGTGCTGCAATCAGGGCCTCGAGTGAAACTAAGAAATTATGAAATTATGGTCTAGGGTTTGATGGAGCCGAAACCAATTGTAGAATTGCACACATTCTAGGTACCCTACTGATGATCAGTTACTGATTTCATTTTTATTTTAGCGACATCATAGTTGTCTGTGCAGTTTAAAATTACCGAACTGAACTGCAGCAAATATCTCAATATCATAATAGACTCCATAGCAGTACGCAGCCTACCGAAAGAATCAATACCATCAGCGCTGCAAGAGGTCTCTTTTTTATAGTCGAAAAAACTCTTTAGGAGAGAGCTCTTGCAGGAAAGGAGAATAACAGTCTACGGGGAGGTTATGTGGTACAGTGCATTGTATCTCATAATATTCATACAGCAATTACTGCAATCTGCATGCTTCATCGAGAAACTGTTAATTTATCCCAAGCAATGCAATTACAAAGTCCAAATTACATGCAATTGGCAACCATTTGACTATTATTGTGGGGGAGGGATTCGGTGCAATATTTGGTTTTGTTTTGCTTGAACGCTGCAATATTTATTTATTAAAATATTTTGTCAAGATAGAGGTTCTTTTACTTGGAAACTTGGCATTGTAGGATTTCTTTTTCACTAATTTTCTTGCTGGATACTCAATTTCAATAAGACCCCCCGTCACCACACACACAAATCTCAACGGTTTTCATAAAACTTATCCGCGGACGCAATGTTTCTGTTTGAGTGACCATGCAGATGGCGCAAGGTTGTTTAACATAATAACAAAATATTCTGGTAATCTTGCGTGAGCTAAGAAAAATTACATCTGCAACCAATATTTTGAAATGCTGTACTACTACTGAACCAATCAGATAAGTGAAAAGACAATTCCATTACAAGGATAAAGAACTAAAGGAGAGTTAGTTCCCAGATATGAAAATGTACGACGCTGTATGTAGGACTTTCCGGAGAGGGTCTTGTCTAACAATGCAACCAACATCGTCGGTTGTTATGGTGGGCAAGAATTTAATTCAAAATGGTTCCACAGTTTGCGAATTGAGATTTCCCGTCGCCCTGCTGTACGTCTTTTTTTAAAATTCTGAAATAGTTAAATCTAGGGCTAGGAAACCTTTTGCCAGAGTTTTCCTAGTTATATGCGGATATTTCAGTCTCGTATATTCGAGACATGTTAATGCAGCGATTAATGCTACCATACAATTTCATGGCAACCAAGTTTTTAGCCGGTGACAGTCCAGATAACACCGAAAACACACTTTTTGGTACTTTTTTCAATTTTGCCACTTTTTAATTAAACAAGAAAGTTAATGTATTAAACCATAACTATTTCTGAAAATATTGACTGATCTCTTATGTGATATAAAATCTGAATCTTAAGGTTTGAGTTTTACTTAGTCCACTAACTTTGATACCGTAAGAAAAAGACGGAGAAAAGTGTTTGGTACCGTAAGGTCTCGCAAAATATTCTGGTACAATAAAGACGACTGATGTAATGCCACTGCCATGTACGACAAAATGAATACCACTGACATGCCCTCTTACCTAGTTTTGCGACGAGCAACTCTTGAGCAACTTTTCCAGAAACAAGCAAACTTTGGAAAAACTTTTGTGGACAAAAACTACTGACATTTCTCATTGCTAGACGTTGCTAGACGTTATATTTTTACTTGCAAAATGATAAACACTCAACCTAAATGTCACAGTTTTGCCAGACTTAAAGAAAATGTCCGCGATATAGAAAAGCGTTATGCTAGCAAATTAAACTCTCTAGAAAGAGTTGCTAGGGAGTGGAAAGGCTGCAATACGCCCCTTACGAAATGAACATTTACACAAATAATTGCAACACTCAAATATTGCCTCCTTGAGCAGCCACTTTAAGCCTTAAGCTAGCCATAGTTTTAGATGTCAGTTGAACTCCATCTTCAATCATTGTCACTGTAAATTCTATTTATTTATTACCTATTTTTACTTTTAATTATAAAAAGAAATATATAGTTATTAAAAATACCCTGCAACTCTTGAGCAACTTGTCGAGAAACGAGCAACTTTGGACAAACGTTTGTGGACAAAAAGTGCAATTATTGCGAAACATTTTGCTTTTTCAGAACTTTCGATGACCTATGGACAAGCCTAGTAGCAATTTTCACCGTGTTTCAAGGCAACCAAAAATAATTTAGTACATTTAGTGCTATAAATAATCTATGTCGCCTTTCTAACCAGTCCTTCCTGGATATCGAAACAGCAAGAACTTAAACTGCTGTGTGTTTTCGTGTTTTAAAACATTTTCACAAACGAATACACTTTTCAGGACTTGTACATGAATACCTTCCATAACACAAAAATCCGACCGTACCACTTTTACTACTGCGGCTAAAGAAAAGCGGTATTATATTACAGTACACGATTTTTTAAAATAAGAACCAGTAAATTTTGGCCCAAGGCTCGTTGTTCTCAAGTTTTTGCACAATTTAAGCATCAAGTGTTCTTAAATTGTTCTTGTTTTCGTCACCGTAAATACTTCGGCACTGTCATAAAACATGTGAGCGCAGTTTTGATTTTATCTGCTCACTCAGCGTTTCTAACCGCAGAAAGACCTGCAATGAAACGCCACATGTAATGACGTGATGTTGTGTTTTTCAATACAAATTTGCAGTTACATTTGCATCTGAAGCCGAACATCAATTGTTCTTAGCTTGTTCTTAATTTTTGGGCAAACTTGAGCCTCGTTGTACATACCTACATACACTGCACTAGCTTCTGTAATTGTAATCAGTCTTATGATCAGTGGATTTGCTCAATATACACTGTTTTAATCCATGAAACTGAACACTGTATTTTGTGATATGCCTCGATACAGACTAATGACAATACTGACTGAAGTAAAGTCGAGCTCATACCTAATCAGGAGCGCACCTTGCGAGGGCTCAAATCTTCTTGCAAGACGCATGCGCTGAACAATCGCAACACTTTCGGCCCGAGTAAAAATAACAAAAACAAAAAGAACGGAAGCGAAACCTCAAACTCGGTGTCTTGCGGCCCGAGTAATTAATAACCTGTGTCAGTTGACTTTATAATTAATTTAAATTCACACCTGCGAGCTGTAGATAAAAATCATGGCTGGGAGACAACTAAAAGAAATGGGAAACTATGATCTTGAGACGAGGAAACCGAAAATATATACGACGAAACTTGCATGCAGCAAAAAACCCACTTTCTGAGTTTAATTCTGGTTGTTCGGGTTACTAATTACTTGAGAACAATTTACAAAATGGATGATATTGCTCTTTAACTTGGCTTTGCTATTAAAACACCTTTGAGCCGGATACCCGATTAACCTGTGCCAGGCAGGGCGATTTCTTTTTACGCCCTTTTCAACATGATGGCAGATTTCCGTGAGAGACTGGAATAAAATGTATATATCTTTAAAACAAAACTGCATTTGATCAAATAAAGCTTTGTTGTTTAATTTAGTGCCTTTTGGTGTTACAGAGCGTTCATTTAGCCGAGAGTTGAGAGAAAATCCCCAGACAGGAGCCGGATTCTAAAACATCTGCGAAACTTGACCGTCATCTCCCGCTCGGATCATCGTCGAAAAGTTGTGCAAATAGGCTGTCAGAAAATTACCTTGCTTGTACTTATCAAGGCCTACTATATCTATTACATATTTTGCACTCTTAATACTTTTCCAGTACTTTGTATATGACAGTTTCAACATACGGCTTATAAAATATCTCATCATTTCATGTAAACTTCACCCCAGCAACCGCATAAAAACACATCCATATTTAACATTTCAGAGGCTTGTACATTTTTTTTCAAAAGTTGCTTCACAAAATTTCGAAAAGTTCTCCTAAATTGGTTTATTGAATCAACAATCTTTCTTGGCAATACTGTCTGTAAATACGCGCGATCGCACTTTTTTTAAAACAAAAACAAACTAATAATATGAAAACTGCCAGCATTTGACGGGTAAGAAACATAAAATCATGTTCTCAAGACTCAATGTGTACCAACTGTAAATGGAAAACACAATTCGTACGTACCTTTCGAGCGTGTCGTACGTCCGCTGCACGATCTTCTCTTGACAGCCGGAACGGTACTTTGCTGTTGTGTGTACGAGTAAACGAAGAGCGCTCCTTTTAAATTGTTTTAAAGGTAGTTCATAATAAAAAGTATTTTACGGCGACCAGATGGCACAAGACTGTTTACCATAGTAACGAAATAAAGCTAAAGAACACACTTTCACAACCTTCTGTGAGCTGAAAATAAATCGGCATTTTCAACGGATATCTTGAAATGCTGTACTAGTCTTCAATCAGCCACATTTAATTGTTACCGACAATTCTGTTGAAAAGAAAAAGAATTGAAGGTTGATTATTTCTCCAATATGAAAATAAACGGCACGTAGGTGGGATATCCGGAGGGGCTTTTGTCCGATTTGGGTGTGCGAATGTTTTACTGGAATCAGTTCCACAGTTTGTACTGAAGCGCAACTCTTAGGAAGTCTACAGTTGTTAGGAACGGAATTTTCTATTGTTTTTGCAGGTCTTTGCTTTTATATTTTTGCCATAGTTTTTACCGTTTTGATAAGGAAAATGGAAACTCCTCAGTGCTTTCCAATTGATGTTGTTTTTAAATTGCTAGGCAAAGTGATGATCCAACCTTTTGAATCAATATCACCTTGATAACAAAGTTCTCTTTTCCAAAAGACGTGCCAAAGTTGTGGATGTAGGTATAAGTGAAGAATGGCTACAAATATTAAAAGCTAATTCCGGCTTCTAGAGATTGGGCAACTAATTACATTTCACTCAAAAACATTCATAGTATCAAGGAAACATCGGTTGAATAGTTACAGGAGAAACTAAGATTTCCCGATAATTTTCAAATGTAATTTTCACTGGGAGGTATAGGAGTGACGTCCATAACAGCGATAATGAGAGACTTCCAAGTTTTAATAGGTCCAGAAAAGTAATTAAACCTGCAGTAAAACGCATTAATGCAAACTAAGGAAGCTGGCCTGAAAGGCTAGTCGCCAATGCCAATTTACAATAAGCAACTTCTCACATATCTGAATATATACCAATAATTATAAACCAATGAATATCAATTTTCAAAAACAAACAAATTGTTTCCGTAATGAAAATTGCTCTTTCTTACCTTGAAGATAACGTAAATACACTAATGAAAAAGCGTGTTAATATGATTTTAGATGTAAAACAATTAAAAGTAAATCAGTTCCGATGTGGATATACGTAATTGGTGTGGTGTCTTGTTGTCTCTTTGTTGATAATTATCGACAATTCACATAAGAAATCATGCATTCTCTAGAATTCAGTAGGATGAAAAGACCCCACTCATCTTTAGGGAATCAAAAAAACCTTCAGGCACCGGTCATTGTTTATCACATGGCATGATTTACAGGAGATCGGCAGTGCTCAGTTGAGGGGGAGGGGGAGGTACGCAATTTATCAAGTGCTCGACATTTCTTCTTACCCGAAGTCGTGCTCGATTTTTTGCTGATATTGAAGCTTGCCGGGATTATAGGGTCATATTTTCTAAATAAAGATGTCAATTTTGTCTTGTTGTCTAGAAATTTGCATGTCGAAGACTTGCCGGAGAGATGGAGCTATGTGTTATTGATGCATTTTAATAGCACTAACTTATACTTGTATACTTAACTTATAAGTACTTGTGTTCAGTTAAATATTTTAAAGAATAGTGAGGTTAATCTTGCTATCTCTAATTGGCCACATAACCTAAGACACAATTTCAAAGTATTATGGACACTAGTTTATTGCCTTGATGAATTGGATTTTATGAATGAGCGATATTTATTGAGCATTTGATAATCCAGCCGGCCATCCTGTAATTATTATTGTAAAGGTATTTAGTAATTAATTGAAATTGCTACGTTAACACTGCATATTCGGCAGAGGGATATTCATTCCCCGCCTTTTTTTGAACGCGCGCACGTACAGTTTTGTGCCAGAGTGAGAACAAACATTTTTTTGGCCGTCACTATTTTAAAATTCAGCGTATTTGTGTTCCTTCGTTAATTGAAGTCAGCTCATTTTCCACGCGGGTTAACTGTAGCCTACGGTTCCATACACTCAGGTCAGATTTGGATTATTAAATGTGTAGTCGTTGGAGTTTTCTTCAGCAAAACTAGCGATTCAGATTTGGATTATTAAATGTGTAGTCGTTGGAATTTTCTTCAGCAAAACTAGCGATTTCTGCTGGTTGCTGTTCTTCATTGAAATTGTTGTTTACCAACTTTGGATGAACATCGTTGTTGAACTCGGGAAATAGTTCAAAATTTGTAAATATTCTTCCCTTTTCGTCTCCAGTATTTTGATTCAAAATATCGAGAACAAAGCAAAGCTTGGAAGTAAACATCCCCAGGGGCCCCACTCACATATTTTAATGACGGGGGGGGGGGTCTGACTAATTTTTTGGGGTCTGAAATTTTGGCCAAAAGTGATTTTTTAGGGTCTATGAAAGACGTCGGGATTTTTTTGGGTCGCGAAAAAAAGACTAAGGAATTTTTTTGGGTATGCTAAAAAAAGTAGTGGCGGGCAGAAGTGGTTGTATTTGGGCAAAAGCGG